>VZZY01017173.1:4241-34434 GCA_013400335.1 Eurystomus gularis
GGGCCGGTTCCGCGCGGCGGCCTGTACCGCGGTTGTGGGGACGTTGAACGTTCGGGGGTGGTCGTGGCGGAGCCTCAGGGGCGGCTGCGCGGGAGAGACCCACGGGCCGCGCACAGGTACCGGGAGCTGGCGGGGGAGGGCGGGGCGAGGGGTTGGGCCGGGTTTGGGCCTCCTCTGAGGGGTTTTTCTCCTCCACCCCCGGCGGTGTCCGTGTGCGGGATGTGGCGTAGAGAGCGATTGAATCTCACCGTGCGTCAGGTTTTTGGGGCTCGCTGAGGTGTTAACACGGTTACGGCTCAGTTCCCGGTTGTATAGCGTGCGGGGGTTGTGAAAGCTCTGGGGCTGTGAGGGGAGGGTCTCCTGGTGGGAGGTTGTGAAAGCTCTGGGGCTGTGAGGGGGGGGTCTCCTGGTGGGAAGGCCTTGGGCTGAGGGGAGCTGCTGTTGGGGGCAGTCAGGGCCCTGCGGAGCTTTGCTGTGAACTACGAGCAGGTTAAGCTCTTCTCAAGGCTCTGTTAAGAGCAGAACTTCTGCTCCCCACGAGGAATTGGGATTTGCGTGGTGTGTAGTGGGAGGCAGAGAGGTGATCTTGCTTTATTTTGGTATTAATTTTTGCTCACCTGTAGTAACAACTTGAAGAACTTAGTGGTGTTCTGTTGCTGGTGAGGAGGAGGATATCCAAGCTGTTCTCCAGGTCTGGTAGTGCAACAGGGAGCAGAAGTTGTTGCGTTAAAGCTTGCTTAAAGGTTAGCTGTGGTAAAAATACACAAAAGTGTTTGGAAATGAAAGATATAGATATCTATTGTAAGTTTATATGGAAATTCATTGTTTTAAAATTAGGTGCTTGTCAGCTTACTGATGGCTCCTCTCTGGAAGCACTTTGAGGCCAGGGTGTTTCCCAAACACTGTTAAACCTTTCTGCTGCGAGTCGTTGGGGTGTGGTTAATTGCCTGCTGCAGGCTGGGCAGTGGCTGTGGGGTGTGATGCTGGGCTGGAATGAGGCCTTGGAGGGAGCGAGTCCTCCTGGTAGTAGGACACGGGGCTTCCCTTTCAGAGCAGGGCTCTCTAAGCCAGGTTGGGGTTAGTTCCAGGCAGCGTTGTCCCTGTGAGCAGGTCAGTGTGCTCAGCACTGCCAAGAGCTGGGTTGTGCTTTGCTGGGGTGCTGTGAGAGGTGCAGCCTGCTCTTGGTGCTGAGGCTTGTCTTCTGTGGTCCCTGGCCCAGGTCCCTGCAAAGACAGGATGTGGAAGGCCTGTAGATGAAATCCTGGGTTGAATTTCCAAAGAGAGCCTGTGCTTAGTGTGTGAAAATGCTGTTGTGCTTGGTGGGAGCGTGTACTTGGAGTAGGGGCCTTTCTGTACTGGTTTGCATCTACAGTTATTGCTGGTTGTTAGATCAGAGCAGGTCATGCTCAATCCAGGAGCTCGCTGATGAGATCAGCGAATGCATCAGGCTCTGGGATGTTTTGTGGGAGCTGCACCTTGCAGAGAAGAAATGTGTTGTTGGGAACTTCTTTCTCTTCAGGGCCTGCAGTAGTGCTGTCTAGGATCAACAGTCTTTCATACTTAAGAGATGTCTTCCTGCTTGTTAATGTAGTTGTTGCTTTCTGTTTCCTTGTAGTGGCAGAGTGAGGCTGCATAAATGGTCCTTGCACTGCAGATTGAAGAACAGAGCCTGAGGGTGTCTCAGCATTGGTGTGAGCCCCACTGTCCTACCATTATCTGCTCCTGGTACAGACACTGCTCCTCCATCTGCCGTCCACTAGCTGATGTATGGGAGCTGCACAGAACCAGGTGGATCCAGGTGAAACCGAAGCGCTTGCTTTAGTGGTAAGAAATGTCAAAAGTTTTGTGGAGGGAGCTGGTTTTGGTCCTTGTAAATGCTGTGGTGAGCAGGACAAGTCTGGTGTGATGGCAGAGGCCTTGGGCGATCAGGAACATGAACCTGTTTGGGGCACGGGGCTGTTAACGAAGGGGCACAGGGTGACACCAGAAACCCTGGGGCTAGCAACAACTCAAATAGTCCAAGCAGTGAACACTTGGGAGGTGGGCAAAACACCTTCAGGCATTTCAGAGACCAAGGGAAATAACATAATGGATCCCATTTCATGGTGTGTGTTTGCATGTTGTGCACTGCAAGGAAACTGAAGAGCGAGAGGTGACTTCAGTGCAGGCAGGTCGCTATGGGCTGTTCACACACTCGGTGCTTTCAGCTGCTGCAGTGCCCAGTGCCATGGCAGGGTGTAACTGGGAGTGTCTGGGGAGCGCAGCTGGCAGCTTCAGTTCAACAGCTCCTGTGCCTGGCACTGATCTAATAAATCCTGCCATGGCTGATGGATGCTGGACAGCTTTCCTTGCCTCCCTGCTGGTCACATCTCCAGTTGGTCTCCCATCCAGCATGTGTGTCTAACTCAGCATGTCTCCTGTCCTCCACATGGCTCAAGGATCGGTGGCCCTGGGGCTTTATGAGCAGAACCTCCATGTTAGAACAACTGGCTACCAAGAAATCCTGCAGGGTTTTTCTGTCTGAACACTTGGCTTAGGCCCATGGGATCAATGTGGGGCTGTAAACTGTGTTCATGACCTGCACTCGGAGGCTTTGCTTTTGCCATCGTTGTGTAGTTCAGTGACTGAATCGGTGCCTTTCTGAGGAAAATAAATTTGCTTTGGCTTCGGAGGAATAATTGGGTTTTAACCAAGGATTTGAAAAGCATTAGCAAAGCATAAATTCTTGGTCTTTTAAACACTTGTCCTGCTAAAATGGAGGCAGCCCTACAAGAACACACAGGACTGTGTTGGAAAGTTCCCTGGCCAGGATGGCTGTGGTGGAAGAAGGAAAAAGAAGGAAATGGTCCTGACCAGGCTGCTGCTGGCCTCTGCCCGGCAAGAGCGGTTGCCGCTCTGTGTGACCCGTTGTTGCAGTTGCCTGCTGGGAAGATCTTGGTTGTAAGCACAATAAAGTAAATTTTGGTGTTTGTGTGTGGTTTTTTTATGAAATAAAGCTCTCTGCTTGCCTGCTGTGTCTATGACTTCAAAGTGTTCCCCTGCGCACACTTGGTTTTCAGTTTTGTTTGTTCTGGTTACAAAAAGGGGTTTAAAGCACCCTCTTCATTACTTGCTGGAGAACAAGTGTGTGCCTAGAGGGAATCTGGCGGAGACTCAACATTCCACACCAGGCTGTTTAATGAGATGGGAGAAGCTGCTGCTCCTCTGCTTTGCCTGGGGCTGTGGTGTTTTCTGGGGATCTGTGGGGGAGAAGAGACTCTGAAGGCAGAGCTATGGCCTGTAGCTGAAACCCTTCCCAAGAGGTTAAAAGAGGTGGTGATGGGTTCATAAGTAAGTGAAACTAAAGGGGTGATTAGCAGTGACTTTGTGGTGTGTGGGGATGAACTGTGCTGCAGCACATTTCCGTCCTGCCCAAAAGCCCCGGCTGGCCCAGGGCCTGTTCCACTATCTCCTCAGCACTGGACCAAGGCTGGAGCTTGGGCTGCTCCTTGAGCAGGAGGGAAGAGCCTGTGAGGATGGGGCTGTTGTGCTGGCCGGCTGCTCCTTTGCCTGCTGGTTTTTAAGTGGTGTAACATTGAAGGCTCAGTTCCAAAACAGCAAAGCACGCAAATAGTCCTTTTCTGGTTCCTGCCCTTGCTGGACTCTGTTGACAGATTTAAAGCAGTTTAAGTCAAATCAGCAACGTGGGTCCTTGGCCATGAGCTGATGAAAGGTTTTCCTGAAATGAGTGGTGGCATCACTCTACTGCTGGTAATTCTGTTTTGTGATAACTTCTTGAATAAGGTGAGGAGCCTGGGGATCATGTGCAACATTGCTGGCTCACAATATTTTCTCTTTTCCTGCTCTGTTAGACTCAGGACTTCCGGTATCTCTGTGACATTGTTGTGTCCATCGCTGACAGCTATGCCCACAGGTCCCTCGCTGAAGGGACTCTGTCCTCCAGCCAAACCTTTCTGAGGGCCAGATCCTGCCAGCTGAGCCTTCAACTGTCCCCTGCTGCTGGAGAGGGGGGATTTCGTTCATTTTGAGGCAAGTTTTGAGGAATTGTCTTTATCTCTGTTTCCCTGGCAGCAGAAATAAGGGGAAATGCGGTACCAGAGCTGTGTCTTCTCAGGGTGCATTTTCCAGAGGTCTCTGGAGCGTAGTCAAGGTCCTGTGAGAGTTGTGATGAGCCGTGGGGATAATGGGAGCTCTTAATTCCAGTGCATTGGCATAATTACCTTATGTGAATTTAGTTTGCATCTGTGAGGAGCTGGATTTGGGCTGGAGAGAGGTCGTTTGGGAACAAAGCTTGGAGTAGATCTGCTGTGGACTCTGTGAGTCATCTGGGAGAAGAATCAGGGCTGGTCATGTCAAGGCCCGGCCTGTAACTCAGCAGTGTTTGCTCCCTGGCTCGTGCTGGTGTTAAATTGGCAAGTGGCGCTGGGGTTTCGGTCTTGCCTGGCGGGTTCTCGGGATGGCCACAGCTGTCTCCGGCTCTGAGGACGGACCAGGAAGAGGAGAGTTATTTGCGGGAGGGTCTGGCTGTGCGTGCGTGGATCTGAGGGCGGGAGAGCTATTTCAGGGTGATTTTAGGATAGATTTTGTTAGTCTTAACTCTGGGCTTTGTCCCTGGTTCATTAGCATGGCCAGCTCCTGCCAGGTGCCCGCTGCCCGTTCTGCAGAGCCTCTGGAACTGCATGAGGCGGCTGGAACCTTGGATGGTGGCCATGGCTTCTTGGAGTGCGTCTGTGGCACGTTCCATTGTCTGTTTTGGCTAACTGGCAAGTGATAACATTTCCCAGATTGCTCCTCATTTCTCCAGCCGTCCTGCCTCTCTCACACACAAGAAGGAATCAGGACCTGTGAGAGAACCACTGTTATTCTCATGTGCAAAATGGGTATTTTTTCCCATTTGCAGGTGAGCCACTGATTGTGGCGGTAGAGCTGCTGTTACTCCCCGTGTGGTCTCCCAATTCTGTTGTATGATTTACCGTCAAGATTCTTTTGTTCTGGGTCTTTGTTTTGTTTTCAAGCCATCTTTGGCATCTCTCCGGTGGCAGGTAAGAAAGAATTTCTGGCCCAAACCTCTGACAAGAGCTGCTGCTTGGGTAAAAGTGACCTAGAGCTGAACCTGGAGGTTCTGCTCGGGCATCTGGGTGTCCTGGGTGTCCCGTGGGCAGCGTGGCAGGACATACTCCAGCCCTGCTGTTGGGGTCTGCTTCTCTGCTGGGAAATGCCGATGCTGCCTCTGTTCCTGTTCCGCTGGAGAAACCTCTGCAGGTGAGACTGGGGAGGAAATGGTGGAGGTCGAGAGGTGGCTCTGGCCGTGGCAGGGTGGCATTGGTCAGGGTGATAGACACGGACGTGTCGGGTGTCTTTGGTCAGTGCTGGGCAGCAACGTCGCTTGTATCTCACAAGGAAAGTGCTGGGGTGCAGGTGCTGCTGCCAGTAATGACGAGCGAAGGTGCTTTGAGTCGCTGCGTCGTTCCCTTACAACTTGTCAGCGGTAATTGTGCAAGTGGAGAGGAGGAAAATACGTGTACCCTGAAAGCTGCCAGGTTGCTCCTGGCTGTCGTGTGGGAGGTCAAGTGTCTGCCCTGGGAAGGAGCGTGAGTCCACGTGTCGGGAGGAGAAGGCTTTGCCATGGCCAGGGGCGTGGGGCTGTTCCCCGCTCCCGTCTTCCATTCCTTGTGCGGTGGGAGAGTTGCTCTGCAGGAGCTGCTCCCTCTGTTCACTGACAGAATAAGCCAAAGCCCGTCTCTGGTATCAAAATCATCCTGAGGCTTAAACACCATCATTTGGGAGAAGAGAGGAGCCCAACTTCCGTACCATCAAATGGGTCCCTTTGAGAGAGAGACAGCACCACTTCAAAACCTGGCCTGGCAGGAATGTTGTGAAGTGCTTTGTCTTCACACATCTTTATGACACTGAATATTTAGGATTTTGCTCCCCCCCCCCCCGCAAGAAATCCGCCAGGTTTTTCAGTTGAGAAGGAAGAATTAAACTGAACGGGCTGACGTCTCTGTTCGTGGCCATAGATACAGCCCAATACGAGATTGATTTTAATTGTGCATTCCTCAACCATTTAAGGGTATAAAAAATAACAAGCTGATGGCATCCAGAAGAGAACTGTCCTGCTGTGCAGTTACTCTCTTTTTCCAGATAATTTGCAGCTTTGTCAGACACAAGATTGACTCTATTTTAGTCTTCGGGATCATCTCAGCGACCAGGTTCTGCTGTTCAGAAACCCCCGTGGGACATAATTACCCTCTGGCAGGACTTCACAGCTTTCTGCAGATGGAAAGCAGGCATCAGTTGGCCCCCCAGTGTTTTCAACCAGGCGGGAGGTCAGCAGTCCAATGATGGATTGGATTATGTGGTAAAGCACGTTAAAATACATATATATGCACAGTTCCAGGGCCTTTGGCTTTCTTCCCTGGAAAACGCTTTTCCCTGTGCCACCGTATCTCCTGGGATCGTTGTTCCTGTGGGTGTGAGCAGCACAGGGCAGCCCGGGCAGAAAGATCCCATGCCTGGGATTGCCAAGGGAGAAGCCTTTCCTGATGGCTCTCAAAATCAGGCTTTTTTTTGCTGCGCAAGTGCAAAAGCAGCAGCCGCCACCTGTGGAACTCCCCTGCGTGCCCGGTGTGACAGGACAGGTAACCTGTGAAATGATTCTGTCCCCTAACAAGTGTCTGTGGCTGAAAGTCTGTCCTGGGGCTTGTGGGGAGCCTGTTTAGTCTCAGAAACATCATCTGAACCCATCGAGCCTTTTCTTGCCCTTGTTTCTTGCTGCCTTGTGAGTCTCAGCCGCACAGACTGTGTCCAGAGCTGCTTTGCACCTTCCCACGAGCTTTACTTTTTCTGAGATCCAAAATCTGATCACCTTAAATGACATGGCTTGTATCTGATTCTTCTCACCCTCTCTACTGGAACTGCTCGACAATTGCCTATGTTGCTGTTTTTCAAGAATTTTTACCACTTGTTTTTTTTCTCACTTTAGAAAGGAGTTTAAAAATCAATGAGAGCAGCTTACAAAGCCAGGCTTCAGTGCAGCATATTTTCCTTTTGAAGTTAAAGGCTTGTAATGAAATTTATATTGTTTAAATAGTAATTTAGAGGAAAGCTTTTGTATTTTAATTCAGTAAACAAAAACAAGGAATAGAAAGACAACACAGCGGCATCATTGCTAAGGATTTTGGCACATTTATCACTGCGTCATTTGCTTCACCCCCTTGGTATTCTGCTGGCTTTGGATCGTTTCATTTTAATGACCTGTTTTGTTCACTTTCCAGCAGCAATGTTTACACTTTGTCAGTGTAACCCTGCCAATTAGCACCATTTAAAAATTTATTTTTATATCAGCTTCATTTTTTATAACGTCGTCTTTACCGTGTGGCAGAAATTGTAACTGTTCGCTTCTTATTCCCAGCAGAATTGTAGAGCAATAAGCATCTAAACAGAGGACCCTGAATTTCTTCTTGGGGTTTCCAGATTTGCAGAGTGTTTGCTAAGTGGTTTCCGAATCATTGTAGTATCGCTGCCTCTGACAGGTTCTGTCAGTGCCTATGACAGGGATGTTTAAGGTCGCTTCTAGCCCAAACCGTGCTATGATTCTGTGATCTTCCGTGCAATGCTTAATCCTTGCTCATTTGGGACACTTTCTGTCTTGGAGCAGGGTTGTTGTACCACCTCCTAAAGCTTGTGTTGTCTAAAATAATTGTCATTATTTGCTCTTACAAATGGCTAAACGATTTTGGGACTAAATCCCTTCTACAGTGAAAAGGGTGTTTTTCACGCTCGATGTAATTTCTAAACATATTTTAGTAGGTTTGACCTCGGACAGACCTTCGTGTGGTCACAGATTGAAGCCTCTTCCACTGAGAGGGAACAGCTGATAAATTTTGAATACAGCTTCAGAGTCGGCGTCCAGTGTCACTGCTTTAAAGTGATTGCCTGAAAGCAAGCAGAAAGCACTGTAAAATACATACTCTTCTCAATACCGTTGATATGCAATTATTTTCTTTTTCTTTTATTGTGCAGGGAGGAGCAGGGACATGCTGCCCACAAGAGAGGCAAGCCAGGACCCAAGGGGACCCAGGCACCTCCTGAACAAGGGCACAGCCCCACAGCATCCAAAGGAGAAGAGCAGGAGCTGGTCCTGTCCAGGCCACGCTCCAGGGACTGCCAGAGCAGCCTGTAGCAACGAGGAAATGAAGCGAGGTTGGTCAAGCCAGGTACGACCCAGCCCAGCCACAGCATCGCTCAGGCAAGGACCCGGGCCTGCATTTCGGCGGGGTTTCGGTGTGATTAGTTGGAGGTGATTTATACTTCGCAGATCCCCGCTAGGTCTTTGGGAGGGTGGTTTTCTGGGGTTTTGTCACCCGATGCTGTGGGGACAGGCAGGTTCTCTTAAGGATCTGTGGCAGAGTGAGAACAACTGGCCACAGGACTGTGGTTATATTTAGTTTTATTATTATATAAAGGTTTTAGTGTTATCATTACACAGAATTTCTAGCACTGAGTATAGCTTTCCAATTACTTGAAATGTCAGGTGGCTAGACTTTTCAGTCACCCGGACCCTCTGCAGATCAGGTCACATTCTCAATAATCAGCATGCGACAAAATAACGATGATTTAGACACTGATGTTAAAAAGTACACGAGTCACTCGGTCCACAGGGGCAGAAGAATGGTGGGAGGTGGTCTGTCTACCTGACCACGTTCCCTGTGTTGCACAGGGAAGCCTCGGCGCTTGGACTGCTCTTGGATCAGCTTCAGAAACCTTATGGATAAGCTGATTTTTTCATACCTCTGAGTTTGGGAGTCTGGTCTTTACCGTGTCCGTTCTGAAGAGGCTGCCAGGCAGTCAGCCTGTGAATATTTCGGTGGCAGGAGACAGCAAGCTGCGGGTGGTAACGAGCTCTTCACGTCCGTTGTGTCCTGCCTCAGGACACACTTAAGCTTTCTCTTTCATAGAGAAACGGAGGCAACACATTGTATTGAGGATTTTAACCGTATTCCTGCCAACTATATACTTCCTTATTTGGTAAAGTGCCTCAGCTTCCAAAGCAATCTCATTTTAACATGATCTTTTTCCTGATCCGGGCAATTTCTTTTTGATGCCACTAAAGAATTCTTGACACAACCAGTATCGGTTTCGTATTATTCTTTGCACAGGGAAAGGGTTTTTTGAGACTCTTGTCTCTCCCAGTAACCGCCCACTCCCTTATACTTATTTGTGCCACCTTACTTGTGGCAAAGAATGTTTGATTGTAATTCAGTTTGAGAGGGGAAGGCGTATATTTATTACTTAGGATTTTGTTGATAAATGGATACTGGATCTGCTGTGCTTTGAGGTCTGTGCTCCGCGGAGCCGTGGGCTGTCCTCTCGAGTCAATGCCACTCCACAAGCCAGTGGCACTAACTTCCCTGTGCAGATCCTATCGTGAAAACAAGTGTCTAAAAAAGTAGGAGACACTCTAGTTTGTGAATCGGTCATTTAAGCATGTCTTAAAGCCTACTTGTGAGCATGCTGGGCGTGAATAGCAGAAACCCACTCCTGCTTTTGTTGTTAAGAGGAGCCTGTGATTTGAAGAGGTGTAAAGCAGACACTTGGAGAGGCTCGAGGCAGGTGAGGTGCCAGAACAGTCCTAGATTCCTCCTAGTGGGAATCGTTCTGTGCTCATGAAATGTTTTTAAAACTTGCTTACATTTTGCATTACAGATAGTTACAGATCGGTCACAGTGGGGTTTGTTTTGGGGAGGCATTCAGAGAACAGGCTGAAATTCAATTTTTGAAGAGCAGAACTTTTACATTTTGAAATGGTCTCGCAAGCAGCACTTCTACATTTAGCGCAGACCAGTGTCGAGTGCAGGTGAACCGTTTGATGGCTTTTACTTCAGCAGTGAAATGGTAAGGCTTGAGCCGAACACTTCAGGGTATTTTTATGTTTTCCTTGCGCTCGTTTTGAGAACCTTTTCTTTTCGGAGTGTTTTGCTGAACTGGGATGACCATGAGCAGATACTTACCCTTTAAAAGATTCTTGAAACGTTGCTGAGTCATTTGGAAGCACAAAATGGTACAGGTCAGACGGGACCTCCGGGGTTCCTCTGGTCCTTCGTTGGAATCAGGAAAACGTGACTTTGGCTTGCTTTCTCAAACAACGAGCGAAGGGCGAAGGACTGGGTGGAAGGGGTGCAAGGAGCGTGGAATAACAGCGCACAACAAGATCAGGCATCCGTGTTTGATTAGATCCTTTGAAAATCCCATCCTAAATAAGGTGCATTATAAAAACCGTCTGCGAAATCACAACTGTTCCGGCAGCTTGTCCTTCCCAAACGTCTTCCTTACTTTCTGGTATTCAGAAAGGAGCATAGTTTGGGATGACACAGCTTGAAAAGTTGTCAGTTTTCCTTACTTGGGCAAATATGTCCCAGTCTGAAAGGTTCTCTGGTTTACCTGGAGGAGGACTGCGCTGGGGAATGGCCTTACGTGGTGTTTGGCCCCCGTAGACCCTACGGGACAAGTCAGGGTGATGCTCTAATCCCAAAGCAGATCCCTAGGGGCTGGTCCGTGCACTAACCTGCATTCCTCACGGATTTCAGGAGCCTCTGCGAGATGCTTCCAAGGCATTGCTCTCTGTACATGCTGAGTTGGTTGAATGGACCCCGGAGGTGCTTTAGCTCCTGCTGGTATTGAAATTGCAGTCTTTTTAGGTGACTTATCCCCCCCCCAAAAAAAAAAAAAAGAATTGAGTTCCCCCAGAAAATGTACCACAAAAGCCACTTTTTAATCCTTTATTTCTCAAATTTTCACTCCTATTTATTTCTCTAGCTGCAACGATAATTAATATCACAGACTCAATGCGACATACAACCTGAAAGGAGAAGAAATGGAACGGGACTGAAGATAGGAACCGGTCGGCGTTCCAAATGTCCGGGCAGGAGCAATACGAGTACAACCACCGGATGACCCTGGAACCGGTGAGTACAGTTCAGATATTCAGACTGGATCTCCAGTACTTCAGTTAATGACAGAATTACAGACCAATGGATTGGCAAGTTCGAGGAACGGGCTTTTGCTTCACAGGAGAAGCTAAAAGAGTAGTAGCAAGGACCCGTTGCTGAACAAAGAGAAATTCATATTAAATCAAGAAGTGAGTTTGTTGGATTAGTCTCGCTTTTAGCAGAGGACCTTTTGTGTAGATCTCCTTAGCAGGTGTTTTGAGCTACAGATACAAGTATTTCTTAATGCAAAAGGGGGGATACGCTCGGCTGCCCTGGCAGGTCCCACGGTTCCCTCCTTTTTCCAGCTCCACACAGTCTAGCTGGATGCTGCAAACACTTTTTCATTGTCTGGTATCAGGTAGAAAATTGTAGACATTAACAATAACTGGCCTTAACACGCTGAAACACTACCACAAATATAATTCAAGCGACACTGTTTCATCTGCTCGGGGCGAGTCACAGAAGACGATGAATGAATGTTCTCCATTTCCTCGGTGAGTATCCAGAGTAATTGTAGCTGAGTCAGTCATCACGGGGCTCTTTATGTCACAATAAATGGAAGGTATTCCCGTTTTAATCACATCTTTGCTCCAGCCCCGTTCAAGCTCAGCGAGGCCTCGCTGACTGCAGGGAAGTTGCCCCTGGTGACACAAAGGGCTGGGTTTGGTTTCCTACTTACACCGAACATCCAGGTATTCTGCAAGTTGCCCATCTCCCCCGAAACAGAAGCATCTCGACATTTTTTGTCAGGGAGGGCTCACAGAGCACGAGTTTCACAGCACAATAAATAAACTCTGCTAGGCCTAAGTCGTTGAGGTAGTTCATAGCACATTTCACTTGATGCCATCGTTGCAGGGCTCTTCTAGGTCTTCCATTATCAAATCGTGCTGGTTAGTCACCCAGTTTCCTTTCTTAACCGTCTTCCCCTCCTCCTGAGCATTTTGACAGGCTTGATCCTGGGGGGTCTGGCAGTTGGCAGCTGGCAAAATGGAATTGCTTTGGCCTCGCTGAGAATAGACCTCCCTGTGAGCCATCTCCCTGGAGCAGAGCTGAAGTTTGAAGGCTGCCTGAAAGCCTCGGCGAAAGTTTTCGTTAAAGAAACCGTAGACGATGGGGTTGACGCTGCTGTTGAAAAAGGCCAGCCAGTGAGCGAAGGGGTAGATGTAGATGTTGATGATCTGCAACTGGATGTCGGAAAGGTCGGCGTAGTCCGAGAGCATCATCAGGGTCCACAAGGGAAGCCAGGACAGGGCGAAAAGCAAAGCCACAGTAATGAGCATGGTGATGACTTTTTGCTTCTTCTTAGACACGCTGTGCCGCTGCTCCTGGCTGCGTTTTGCCACCAAGGGCATTGCCGTGTTGAAGAGAGCAATGCTTATCCTGGCGTACATGATAATAATGAGCGACAGGGGAGCCAGGTAGATGTTGGCAAAGAGAACCGTCGTGTAGATCTTTCTCATTCCCGGGTCAGGCCAGTCCTCTCGGCACCAGTACACGGGGCGCGTTTCGTTGCCGTAGCCGAGGACCACCCTGAAATGCTTCTCCTCTTGTACCTGCAGCATGATGGCAGAGGGACACATGATCGCGACGGCCAGAATCCAGATGACGGCTATGACGGCGACGGCGGTCGAGATGGTCAGCTTCCGCTTGAACGGATACACGATGCATCGAAACCTGCGGCAGAGACACCCGGGGACGCGTGCGGAGAAGCCGTTTAGGGAGTGCTCCAGCAAACAGGCAAGCACACGCACACATTTTAAAGGGTTTTAAAAAGCATAGATGGAATTATCCCCTAATCCCCCATCAACCGGCGGAGCTGCGTTGAGTTGCTCCGTTTAAGAGCTGCGCCAGTAAAAAACAATCCTAAAAAAAGGTCACGTTTGCTGTTGAAATTCCCTCATTTTGAGCTATCAGCCTGCTGCTTCTGCCACTTCACTTAACCAAAGCAGGTACTAGTGCCTCTTAATGCCCCTTAATGGCTAAGGAACAAACCAATTCTAGGCAGCCAGCGGTGCCGTCTTTAAGAGATACCAGTGGAGGAGCAAATTGCTGCAGCTGCTCTTTAGACCCGAGCACAATTTGTTTCACTAAACAGCCTCAGGAGCAAAACACATCTAATTTATCGCAGTGTCTTGCGGTCTAATGAATCGGCTTCAGCACAGTCAGGCGGCCAGAGAGAGATGAAAGCGGCAGTTGACAGTCTCTGCATTGTCTTACCTGTCTACAGCAATAGCCACTAGAGTGAAGACAGAGGCAGAAACGGAGATTCCTTGGACCATCCCGCTCATCTTGCAAACCAGGCTCCCAAAGGGCCATCCTGGAAGGAAAGAGGCAGCTGAAATTGCCGCCATCGCACAGCAGCACCGCGCTGGGGTTAGCGAGGCACAGGTAATCAAATGCTTTGCCAGATGCCTTGGGTGAGTTTCTGATGTTCCAAAAAAACAGCAGAGCAAACATTTGTGGTTTAAATGTTAAACCTGTTAAAACGAGGTCTCAAGACAAGAAAGGGAACCAAATCTTCCTAAGCGTATAACCCGGTAGTGGGAGAATCCCTTCCTAAAGATCAGGGATGTGGAAGTCAGCAGGGACAGCCGCAGTCAGAAGGTGAGTTAGAGGCTTGTCTTCCTCACCTCTGACTTTTGGGGTTGTTCAGCCTGGTTGGGCTTGTTCAGCCTGGAGAAGAGGATGCTCCAGGCAGACCTTTTTGTGGCTTGGCAATACTTAACGGGGGTCTACAGGAAAGATGAGGGACAGGTTGTTTAGCAGGGCCTGTTGCAAAAGGACAAGGGGCAATGGTTTTAAACTGAGAGAGGGAGATTTAGACTAGAGAGAAGGAAGAAACTTTTGACAGTGAGGGCGGTGAGACCCTGGCCCAGGTTGCCCAGAGAGGTGGTCACTGCCCCATCCCTGGCACCATTGCAGGTGAGGTTGGCCGGGGCTCTGAGCAACCTGCTCTGGTTGCAGATGTCCCTGCTCCCCGCAGGGGGGTTGGACCAGGTGGCCTTTAAAGGTTCCTTCCAAGCCAGACCAGTCTATGACACTGACTTCCAGGGAGTTGAAACGCCTGTAGAGCCCACTCAGAACTCTGCACCTGTCTCTCAGGGCCCTTAGGGAGGCCAGCGCTCCGAAACGCAGCCGAGTCCCCCGCGAGCTCCTTCTGCCACATGGTGCGAGCGAGCCTACCTGCAATGATGTTGTCCAGGAGGGTGGTGGGCATGCAGAAGATCCCCACCAGTATATCACTGACAGCCAGGTTTAAGATGAAAAGGTTTGTGACTGTACGCATGTGTTTGCTCCTCAGGACAGTAAAGCAAACCACCCCGTTGCCAACCATACAGAGCAGGAAGATGAGAAGATAAGAGACGATGAAGACAGCTGCCACCGACGGTTCATGGAGGTAGAAGTCCACGTAGGAGACGTTGCTTTCTAAGTAGAGGTACTTGTATGTCCCGTTGTAATTCAGCGCGTGAAGCCAATCCAATGAAGAGTTCGGGTCCGTTTTCTTACTCATGTTGTCACGTACCTTAAAAGATATTTTTAAGACGGTCGTTTTAGTATGCTTGAAATGGAGCTAAGGAAATGTAGCTCCTTTGGATGTGCTGTGTGCTGAAACGCCCGCAAAGCCTGCGTCTGCTCATCGCTCCGTGGCTGATTGTAACAGCCCGTGTTTGGAGCCTCCCCAGATGGGAGAAGCAACAAGTACTAGTAGCTTGATTTTCCAGCACGGGCGTACAAAAGTGACCAGTGAGACTGCTGAAGGTTTTCTTCCTTCTGCAGGCTCTGTAAATTAAGTCCTTCCTTTCCCAAAGGAGAGGAGAGCCAGACAGGATATAAACTGGCTTATTGTCTGGTGGCAAGTAAACAGAACAACAACGTGAACAGCTGATTGTGAGAAAAAAAATAATGATAATTCACAAGAAATCCGTTTACTCAACAGCTTGAATAATCTGGCACTTAGGCAACAGTCAGATTGCTGAGCCACGAAAAACCGTGATTATATTAAAGCTTTCTGGAGTGGCACAGACCTTCTGTCTGCATGTATCCAAACCCAATCTCACTTCATTGAAAATGAAATATTTGTGTGTACAGCTGGTACTAGACCACAGTTTTCCTTCCCCGCTTACAAGCTACATAGATGAGGTGAGTAACACTTTTCCCATGTGGTTTACTCACACCGTAAAGTACATTCTCCTGTTTTTATATTTTATTAGATTAGTGTTGGCAAAAACACCAGATGGAGACGCCCGAGGAGGCAGAGCGATGGAGGTGTTCCTGCCTTAATAGGACAGCAGAATTAATTGGTAGCAGAAGGCATAAAAGCAATGTTTGCCTTTAGGACACTTACAAATTCCTTAGTATGAATGGAATTTAAATTAAGGCACAACTATCCAAATCCCGTATGTGTGGAGTAACGATGGAAGGTGACGTTCTGGCATCACCCACGTAGGGCAGCCCTCTCCCCAGGAAAAGAGAATGAGTGTGAGGTAGCAGCGCTCCAAGGCAGGTGGTTTTCCTCCCTTCTGCCTGCTGGGTTTCCTTTAAAAGAGTTTCTAGTTTACCTTCTGTCTCTGCCTGTTGTTCCCTGGCATATTTATTCACACCTGATTCTCAGGAAAGCGTTGCAGCCTTTCTTTGTTTTGCTTGTCAGTGAAATTCATTAACATCAAATCCTCAGTGGTGTTTTAGTTCCGGGTAGCAAATGCGGTAAAAAGATATTTATTCTGACGTGCCTCAGGTTTGGAAAAAGCAGAGTAGTGAAAAAAAAGGGCACGTTCTGGTATCTTCTGCCTTTTGTAGAAGTCACCAGCAGTACGATGCTCACAATCTGTATTCTTACATAAATTTTACAAATTTTTACCTCAATTTATTGTTCATTAGAATATTGTCAAGGTAGGTAGGCAAGAATCTGAAATCTCTCACAAAAAAACTGGCTGCTCGTGTGATTTAATAAAGCAGTCGATAGAAGCTAGCAGTAGCAGTTCTGTATTCTCTTTGGCTGTCCTCGGGGAGGAAGACTCTTTATGAATCTTTACTGGCTCTATTGGAGGCGTTTTGAAAATGATGGAAACTCTTTTTATTCAAATGTGTGACGCGCCCCGTGCTTTGACGAGCCGGAGAGCGGAGTCAACTGCTGTGGCAAGTGTTTTAACGCCCATTTTATGACTCACTCGGGGTAGCAGGCACCGAGGCATTTGCATACAAACACACCCGAGATGAAGAGCGTCGGCAGAATTCAAATACAGCTCTTTGACAGTGGGGTTTACAGCGTTCTTCTAATGACCGAGCTGGAGCTGCGCTGTATAAATCCCAGGAGATGCTGCGTCACTAAAAACCCGTTTAAAGCTCGGCATCTCTCGCGCTCCCCTTTGGCCCGTGGCAAGAGACAGACTTACTGGTGCCCCTGTTCCTCCTCTTCCCCCGGACGGTTTCTGTGGTTAATAAGGAGCAGGAGCCCAAGCTCTGCCTGCCCGGGGAGGTGACCGTGTAGATGAGAAGCAGAGCTTACCACAGGCGCTTCCTTCCTTTGCTGGGAAAGGCAGCAGGGCTCGGCGTGGCCCTGCCGGATGAGGCCCAAACCTGGAACCAGGAATCCAACACGCCACCAATTTGCTCTGGAGCTCCAAGTCACTTCTGAGGCTGCCAACCCAAGGTGTTGATTGAGTTAGAAACGCGAGGGCTCGTGCGTGCAGGCCAAAACGTCAGGCCCTCTGCCCCTTCTCATCCTCTAACAAAAATATACACGTATCGGGCTCCTTTCTTGTGGCTTCCCTGGGGTCACTCCTCGGTTCACGTTCTCCAAGGCTCCTCTGCGAACAGACAGCCCCACGTGTATTCTTTTCTGTTGTTTTGAGTGTAAATTAACACTGCTTCTGTAATCCTTTGCTTCCCAGAGGTGCTGCTTTAAGAAAGACCCTCGGCTTTGGGAAGATGGCTTTTGGCTCACGCTGCGTTGCCCGTCCCCGTGACTGACAGGACCTGTGTCGCCACGAAGCTTCCCTGCAGGTAATACTAATATGAGGCTTTGGTCCCCACGGTACAAACCCTGTGGGTCATTCCTGTGCAGCTGGCAGTATCCTGGTGCATTAATTACTTCTAATCCTGTTCATTAAAACAACCGCAACGATACCTTGTCACACTACCAGCAGGAGGAAGAATTTTAGAATTATTCTCGGCTACATATACTGTATTTTCCTTCCATTTCTGGCAATGTATTGTAAAGCAACAGCTTTCAATCTTTTCAGTAATGAACTCTGGAGTCGTTTCTGTTCGTAACTGGTAAACAAGAAGTTGCAAACAGCCGCCAGGCAAGACTGTGTCTGTCTTACGCAGTCTGATCACAGCTGCGCTAATGAAGTTTTTTTTTATCATCGTGGCTGTAGCCAGCTCAGTGAATTTGCCGTAAAACGCTGGAGCTTACAGGAAATGGAAAAGGCACGTGGATTTTCATTATATCGAAGCTGAGGTAGGAAAGGATTGGCTTGGAAGGAGAAATGAAGGCAGCGCCTTGTGTTTTCACAAGGTACTTACCAGCCAAACCAGACAGTGATGAATAATCGAGAGAGGCACAGAAGACAGAAACATAAGTCATCTAAGAAATGGGAAAAAATAATGCAATGCATAAATATTACAAGATGATAAATAAAAGTAATTTGCTTCCACCTGGTAATTTGATAAGGGCATAGCCTCACTACTTCATTTAATATACCAGAGGAAAATCAAAGTAGTTAAGCCAGAGCCTCCACTTAAAAAATCCTGCCCAGTCCCACACGCCGGCTTTTAAACACGCGAGGCTCGTACACTGTAAAGTCCCTGTGAAAGCACAAGATACAAACAAGCAAATAAGTCTCAGAGCATAACCAGGATAATCTTGTGCCGCTGGAGATGGGAAAAATCAATTCTCCATTTTTACAACAACCGGTCAAGGTAATTTTGAAGTGAATGCAATTATTTTTAGGTTGACCATGTGGGGGAAATCTAGTAACCACTGGAGCCGGCCAACACTGCTTCACCTTTGTGCACAACCGTCTGGTTTCGTTACCTTGAGTTTTGTGTGCGTGACCTCTCATCACAGAGCCCTCCCAGGCTGTCGAAAACAAAGTCAAGGAACCTTCAGAGACGTGAAGAACAGAGACACGTTCTGGTGGCAAAAGAAAATTTTCTGTGGTGATGTGTTCTTTCCCCATGCAGAGCTCTCTACTCGTGATGGATCAACTCCAGAAATTTCCTGGAGACCCTGGCAAATGTTAGCATCTTTGATCTGCTGAAAAGTTAGAAAGTCCTGCCTGCAGGACGCAGCCGCTGAGGAACAGCAAGAAGAGCAGTACCTGGTTCTGTAAGCATCTTAGAAAGAAGAAAGAGACGACGGGGCGGATTATCCTGTGGCTCCGTGGATCAGATAAAGCTATCGACCAGGACACATTGCTCTTCCCTAAAACTTGGTGAGCATTCCCAAGTCAGTAACGTGCTATCTGCAGCTATTTTTCAGAATTAAGTAGGGTATGTAAAGTAATATGAGAACAGGAACCTCTGCCTTCATGGCAAGAGATGTTTTTGGAGGAGGCGGTGGCAGGGACAGCGGTGAGATCGCCAGCCAGGCGCTTTGGGCGCAAAAAGCGTTCCTTACAGACACCAGCCTAAAATCAAAACAGTCTTCAAGAGGGATACGCTGCACAGAAATGAGCAGAGAGCACAGAAGTATGGCCTAAAGGGAAATATCGTGAGATAAGGGGTCATTTAATTTGAAAAGGTGAAATGTGGCAATATACTCTCCAATTTTGCTGTGGTTTCAGAACTACTTTATCACACTGTCACACGTTTCAGTAGGATCTCTGTCTGCAGTTTGTTGCAAGCAGGGCTCATCTTTGCTTTCTCTTCCAGACGCCAACATCCAGACCGAGGCTCAAGTACGTGACAGGCAGAAGAGGAGAAACTGGAGCACCTGGGTTCGCCGAGAGGAACGCCACAGGCAGGACAGCCTCTTTCTCGAGTCAAGATTTCATTCTTGGAAATGGTTTTAAGGTATGTTTTAACTTCATTTTGCACTCAACGTCCGTTTCCCCTATAAGCAGAAGCGTTGAGTCTGTACAGTACAAGGCTTGAGCTGCAGAGTACAAACGCCCGGGGTATTTATGAATTCAGGCAGTAGAACTTACTCTTCAAGTATTTGATTTACTTTTTCATACATCAGAGCGTTCGTGGTATTTTGTATGAAATACCTGAGTCTCCATTGTCAAAATAAGCAGTACCACATAGAAGCAGTAGGCTTTCAGCTAGGAGAAAGGAGCTGGGAAAGAAAAGCCACACTAAAAATAGCAAGTTGCGATAAAGATTTTTTTTTTTTTCTTACTGACATTTCCCTTCGTGAAGAAAAACAAGGATTCAATGCGAAGCAAATTTCTCATTTTGAAACGGGCAGTCCCAGGGAGGTGTACCAATCTCGAAGCCGCATGCAGAGCTCTTGTGAACGGACAGCTCTTAAACTGTTTATCTCCTCCCCAACAGTCATTTATCTGGGTGGTCTGAGCTGGCACCAAAGGGGATATTTTTGTCAAAGCGGGGTGGTTTTTTTAAAGATCTGAAATTTTTCCTGTCCTGGCTAATGACAAAGAACAGCACTATCCATAGGACTGCTGTAGCAAACAGGACCGGTCTTAGCTGCAGATTGCTCCAGCTAGGAATAGAAAACATTTTGCCAAAAAGCTACGTCTCAAATGCGCCTCCGAAGATGCTAACGGCAGGTGAGGCATCCACAGCAAGGTCGTTACGTTACTCTAGAAAATACAATTTTTCTCACCCTGCTTCACTCTTCTGCCATTCGAATAATATGACACGGTTTTCGTGTCAAACATTGGGTTTATTAACACGCGAAACGAGGAAGGGTAAAGCTGAAAAGGTACCGCAGCAGAACCTCGCCCTCGCTAGGCGTTTTCTGCCAGCACCTAAAGATGCCCACGTTTGAATGTCATCCTTTCAGGCACATCCGTGGCTCCTCCCAGTTTGCCCAGAGACATTCAAAATCCAAAGTAGCCCATGTTGGTAATAGTCAAATGTGGGCTTCTGCCTTTTTATCCGTCCTGAAGCTGTAGGACACGCTGCCCGAGGAGAACAGGGATTCATCCCGTAAATATACAGTTGTTTTTTAATGGAGGCTGGATGAGTCCTCGGTTACACAGTGAAATTAAAGTTACCTACACTTTGGGAGCAAAGAAACACGGGGAAAATGTTTTCTGCATGCATGTTTTGTTACGATAGCTGTACGATAACGTACATGAATTCTTGGAGAATTGGAGCTTAGGCTGCTTACCTGTTGCTTGTCATTATACTCCTGGGGTTTTTTTTGCTTAATGCTTAGTCAACCTTTAAGCTTCTGAATTTAAAGTTCTTCTATTTGATGTGTCACAGGCTGTTTTAAATTTTAACTAAAGTCTCAGCCAGCTGCTCCCTGAAATTAGGTTAAAGTAAGATTTCCACACCCGGGCGCACTTACCCAGCCACTTTATTTAGCAGCCTAGCGATCATAAGATTTTAGCTCCCTTACGCTTGGAAATGGCTTTTTATCACCTTCACAGGAATTCCCCTAAGGCCACTCGCAGCCCAAGTCTCAAAAAAGTTTTGCATCTATTAGTGGCCTTTTTTGCAACTGGAATGCAAGGATAAGGAGCCTTTTTAAGCCTTAGTGCTCTCGGCTAGCAGGAGGGAGAGAAGCAAAGGTGGCACTACCTCTGGTGTCCTGTTTGCCAGTACACGCAGAGCCCCTGGGTGCAGCAGCATCAGCAGTGTGTTGAAAGCAGGCTAGCAAACCTGTCAGATCCCTCTCTTCTTCGCCAGCACCGCCTGATCAAAGGTTGTCCACCACTCCTGTGAGCCAGGCGCTGCGCATGACGTCCCTGGTGCCTTCTGCTACCCCTCATACCTTGCTTGTGTTGGTCCATCTTAACGTATTACTTGAAATCGGAAGGGAAAACAAGTCCCTAGTCAAGAAGCTTTCCGTAAACTATTTCCATTAAGTTCTCCCAAGATCCAGCCTGTAAGTAGCGGCTTCCCATCCATCATGGGACCCCACTAAATATTATCTGTACTGGTGTGAGCCTTTCTCACTGGAGAGATGTTCCAGTGAGCACTTAGCAGTAAGCTGTGGATTAAGCTATTGGAACAGCTAAATGATCACTGCCAGGCTTTTTGCAGCTCTAAACTCCCCACTAATGGGAGATGAGCCTCCTAAATTGCCACCTTCCAGCACAGCAGCTCGTTTTTACTGTCCCCAGTCCTTCGATTTTGGCTGGATGGTAGGCACAAAGCTGAATCATCTGATCTCGTGTGCAAGTTGAGGCCGCACACATGAGTCACTCCTGGTCAGAGCACGCAGCTGGAGGTGACAGCCCTGTCACTTGCAGTATTGACAGTGAACAGAGTAACTGGGGGAGCAGGTAGGAGGAAGCAAGTGTAAGCATAATGTAGGGAGAAGCTGAAAGGTGGGACAACCGCGGGATAATCCCAGTGGAGAACGAAACTGGCAAAGAAAATCTGCAATTTAGGAGCCCATCGGTCCTTGCAGAGCAAATGATTACAGCTCAGCCTCTAAGGAAGCGGTTCAGTGCTTCCTCACGAAGCGTGGCCGTGTCCCTACAGCAAGTCCCGATCTCTGACATGATGCTGTAGTGAAGATAGGGTCCGAAGTCGATAATTAAGCAGGTGCACCCATCCTTTTCCTTCTGTCAGCTGCTCCAGGTGGCTGAAGAGCCAGCCTTGCCTTACAAGCCAAGCTTCGGACCAAGCTGGAAGCAGCACGAGTACCTCAGGTCCCAGAACAGAACCGTCTGCTCAGACACGGATCAGGCAGACACAACTGGAACTGTCTGATTTTAAGCCTGAATTCATGTTGTTGTGTCCGAGTTCAAATGGAGTTTTATAGAATCAGAGAATGTGANGGGAGCCCGTTCCAGTGCTCTGGAACCCTCACAGTCAAGAAGTTCCTCCTCATGTTGAGGTGGAACTTACTGTGCTCTCTCTTGCATCCATTGCCCCTTGTCCTATCGCAGGGCACAAGTGAAAAGAGGTTGCCCCTTTCTTCTTGACACCCAGCCCTCATCTATTGATCCACATTCATTAGATCCCCTCTCAGTCTTCTCTTCTCCAGACTAAACAGCCCCAGGTCTCTCAACCTTTCCTCATCAGGCAGGTGTTCCAGTTCCCTCCTCATCCTCGTAGCCTCCGTTGGACTCTTTCCAGTAGATCTCTGTCCCTCCTGAACTGGGGAGCCCAGAACTGAACGCAGGACTCCAGGGGAGGTCTCACCAGGGCAGAGCAGAGGGGGAGGAGGACCTCCCTCCATCTGCTGGACACTTCTTAATGCACCCCAGGAGAGTGGTAGTCACAGAAGCTACTGCTGTGTGGGCAAAGGATGACGGGGTCCGTGCCAGCAGAATAGCAACTAGAAATGCCAGTGCAGGTACAGGTCATTGCAGCCATCCCTCCAGGTGGAGTTCTGCGTGAAAAACTCAGGAGGTCCACTTGGCTACCAGAAAGTTCCTCGCACTATGGCAAACTGAGTAAAAAAAAACAGTGTTAAGTCCAAAAAATAACTCTGTATAACTCGAGAAATGGCGTGCTTGTCACAGCTTCCTAATGTGCCGTTCTCAGCCCGCTCATCAAAACGCTGACATCAAGCCAAACAGGATAGCGGTTTTTTCCTCCGAAACCGAGGGCTCGGACTAGAGATTTTGGCAGTATTTATGGCATAACCTCCTGCATGGCTTTTTTAACATTATAAAAAAACACGACTTGGAAAGATGTATGGATTTTTTATTTGATTTCACCCAGCAAATTGGTTTCTATCTAGAATTTTTGAAGTGGGAAAATTTCTCTTGTCCTTGCCAGCCTCCTTTCTCCTAGCTCGGAACACGTGAGCTGCTGGCAGCCTGAGCCGAGGAATACCGATGCAAATAGCACATCACAAAGGTTCTTTGCACTAGCTGAAATCTATGCTGATTGTGAAAAATGAGCAAGAGCCATATAATTATTGGATTTAAATCTATTTTAGCATGGAAGTGCTATTGCCCGATATGAGACAGGCGTGAAAGCAGACAGAGCCCGTGCTCTGGAGTGTTTGTTTCTTGCCCTCAGCTGGAAGCCCACCTCAATACAACGCTCATGTTGAGAATCTCTATTTGGTCTACACAGAAAAGAACACAACTATTTTATTTACAAATCAAGGAGAAAGGGATCGGTATATCAAAACGAGGTGAAGCTACCCAAAAAGCGTCCATTTCTGATAAAAATCACAGTAACAGACCCAGAGTTACGAGACTGCCACGCTCCTTTTAGATACTTGCTGTGATTATACACAAGTTGTGTGTGAGTTACGCTGGGAAAAGAATAAGACTTTATTCTTAGGCCTGACTCCAGCCTGCTCCCGGGAGGAGAAAGTCTTAGAACAAAAGCTACAAGCCGTTCTTTGCAGCCAGCACTTGAGCTGCTTTTGGGGTGACTTACTGTCACATTCCATTAATTATTAGACAAAAAGTGTAATAATACTGACATGGGCTAGGAAGAGCCAACACTCACTAACTCTAACTCTCTGCCTTGGCACACCAGCATCTACCTGGACACCCTTAAATACTCAGATTAACCCCCCGATCCTTTCCGTGACTTGCTCCTACCGTTGCAATCCATCTGGCGCTCTAGAATTCCCATTTACTGCCTCAGTGACTTGATTTTCTTTATGCACTGAGAAATTAACACCGCTCAAACTTTAAGCCTCACCAGGATAAGAGCCTGTAATAGAAGGCAGAAATTTTACACGCTGCTGTCGTACCTCCGTAGCCTGTGGGGTTCAAGCTGTCCAGTCTGAGGTGGGTTTCTGTCCAAGCCCAGGCTGTTCCCCACGGTTCTCCATGTCCCCTTTGCTGTGTTTTTCCAGGTATGCTGCATCCTGCCAGGGATGAAGGGGAGAGCAGCACGCAGCACTAGGGACAGGAACGAGCCCAGCGGTTTCCGTGGCATGGTAAGCTGTCCTGCTTTGTCACCTCCTCCTTCCTGGTCATCCCTTTTGTCACTGGTGAGCGTTAAGCACCACTCCAAGGCCTCAGTGAAAATAGGTGCTGGAAGCTACCATTGCGAGTTAACCACATGTGCATTTCAGCTCTGAAAAGGTTTATTTTATTTTGCACCTGCACTCTGAGGTCTCCGTCACAATGAACCCGAGTTGAACTAAGCTCTCTCCACTCCTCTAAAGCCAATTCTGTTCAGCAAGGGGCGGCTGAAAGTCGTGTGCCACAACTGATCCCGAGAGCGTTTGCTTCTGTAGTCAAAGCAGCTTATGCTGAGAAGTGTGGCGTGTTTGATGGGCCATTAAGCCATCTTCATCTGTTAGTTAGATTGTGTACCTTGAACAGAACAGAATCATTGACTGGTTTGGGTTGGAAGGGACCTTTAAAGGTCATCTCGTCCAACCCCCCTGCAGGGAGCAGGGACATCTGCAGCTAGAGCAGGTTGCTCCGAGCCCCGGCCAACCTCACCTGCGATGGTGCCAGGGATGGGGCAGCGACCACCTCTCTGGGCAACCTGTGCCAGGCTCTCACTGCTCTCAGTGTCAAAAATTTCATCCTTCTAATCTAAATCTCCCTCTTTTAGTTTAAAACCATCACCCCTTGTCCTGTCACAACAGGGCCTGCTGAGAAGACTGTCCCCATCTTCCTTGTTAGGCCCCCTTTAAGCACTGGAAGGTCACATAAAGGTCTCCCCGGAGCCTTCTCCTCTCCAGGCTGAACCAGCCCACCTCTCCCAGCCTGGCCTCCCAGCAGAGGGGTTCCACCCTCCCATCATTGCTGGGGCCTCCTGTGGCCCCGCTCCACCAGGTCCATGTCTCTGCTGTGCTGAGGACTCCAGAGCCAGCCCTGGCACTGACATACCCTGTACCAGCCATATCCTAACACCGCTGCCAGCCTGGGTTTATCCTCTGCAAGGCAACAGCAAAACCAACGTGTTGGCTGGGTTCCTCTGATGACTAGCAGCATTTTACCCTAACCCTCGGCCTCGGGATTTTTAGGCTTCAAATTTTAGTCCCAGTTGAAAAGAATCCATACAGTGACTCTTCCCTCCTAAAGGCAGAGGTAATGATTTCCCTCCTGTCAATGCGCTGCTCCCGATCCTCTCATTTACTGTGCCACAGAGCTAGAATTAGTCAGCAGGTTTGAGATACCCAGTCCTGCTACCAGGAGAGGTCAGGGCAAGAGTTTCAAAAAAACCTTATTCTTAGATTTTAATGCCAAATTATTTTAGTCTCTAAAGTCATCTATCATTATACAGTTAAATACTTCTCCTGGTTTAAAGGGCATTAATGCATCGAATACTGGCATCAGCTACTACCAGACTGCCAACTATTAAGCTTCCATATAAATGTATAAATATAAAACTCTTAGCCTTCAAGGTTTCTGCGGAAGCAAACAAGTTTTACCAAGATGCTCATTAAAAAGGAGATTCACATCAACAGCGCAGGGTTTAGGATGTGCAGGAGGCATAATGTAAACCTAAGCCAGGATTTGGGATGTGCCGTAGCCATAAGGGAACGTAACAAGTCATCTGTAGGTAGAGAGCTGGGTGACGAGGGGCACTTGATGCTCCAGATCGTCGTCTGCTACTGTAGCTCGTTTGCTATTGATATAAAAGCACGTAGAACTTTTCTTAGTCACTGAGGAAAATACGTCAGTCCCCCCTTGCAGAGCCATCCTGATCAAACAAAATGAGCCCTTCACTCGACTAAAAGGGGTTGCCCTTGACCTGAAACATCCCAGATGTGTCTTTAACGTGAGTCCTTCTGTCAGTTCCCTTCAAAATAACGTATAAATTCGGGCTGAATGCTCCTCTACGCACCCGTGCGGGTGTTTGACCTGAACATTGCTAGCGCTAACAGAACACGGACCGCTGGAGCTAAAACCAACACAAAACCAGCTCCAAGATACTCTGTGAGGCTTTTCTGCACCTCCATTCCCAGCAAAATTAACATAACTCTGATTCCTGGCGTCTAAGTTTCCCAGGCTCGGCAGGCAGCCGCGCGAACCCGCAGCATATGACAACTAACTGACCCTGAAGACCGTGTTCCAGCACTTTAAAATCGACAGCCCTTTGTGGAGTCGAAAAAGCAAAGCGAGTTACCCAAACGGCTCTACTCACCCCCCTTCCACAGCAGGGCTCTCGGCGGCAACAGGCTTTTCTTTGTAAAAACCAGGGGTTAAGCAGCCAGCCCATTTAGACCCGCGCTTCTGGCAGCAGCAGCACCACAGACGATTCTCCCCCACGGTGGTCCTTCCTGGACGTACCGCTGCCTTCTGGTGGTGGGGGGCAAGTGTTGCTGTATGTGTCCCCCAGCTTTTGAACCGCAAAGCCATTTGGGTCAGAGGCATCTCCAACCGTCCCCTGTCCCCTGTCTCCCACCCCAGTGCGTGAACTGGTCAGCATTGCAGCCTCGCGCTCCCTGGGACCAGTTTAAGCAGCGTGTTGGAGGGGGGGTTGCTTACCAGAAGGCTTCCCCGGGACCCCCACACGGGCAGTGTTACGTCCCCGAGTCAATCGGGGCCCCCTCCACACCTCCAGAGCAGCAGGATCAGCATCCCACCTCCCACACAGACGAAAACCTGTTGCTAACAACGCACCTGCAGTTTCACCCCGGCTCCCAGCTAGAGCAGAGAGGAAGGAAAAGCCCACCCCGAGTGACCAGCAGCCCCCCACCCCACTCACACAGGGTACCCCCACTTACAGGTGCCAGAGCTCTGCGGCAGCAGCCCGTTCAGTGCAGCGAGGAGGAGCCCCAGGCGCGGCAGAGAGGGAAGAGACCCTGCAGCTCCCGCCTGATGCAGGGAGGAGGGAGAGGAAGAAGGAGGGACCGGAGAGAGCAGCCCAAAGCCAAGCTGCCAAGCCCTGGGGCTGGAGAGCTGGCACCTGCAGCAGCCACCACTGCCCTGGCCTGGAGGGAGATGCCTGTTCGCACATCAGGGCTGGGTTTCTTGCTGTGTTTCATCGCAGAGCCTGCCCTCCCGCTCTTTTTGAGGCATCCCTTTGCTTTCAGAAGCCTGTTCTCAGGGTCAGGGACGGACGGTTACCTCGGCAGATGCCAGCCCTCTGACACAGCCCTCCCCGAGCTGGGGGGGCAGCAGCTCAGAGCCATCCTCAGAGCTCCGAGTGCTCCCCAGCACAGCATGCCGCTCGCACGCTCCAGCGCTGCGTGCTGAGCGACGGCGTTCAGAGCGAGCCTCTCTGGAGAGAAGGCGGGAGCAGCTTTAAATCCAGCAGTGGGAGCCAGGGGGAAAAGCAGAGGCTGAACAGCCCAGGTTAAACTGGTGGGCCCTTGGGTTTGAGATCACGGCGTTTGCTTTACCTGTCTCTGCCTCCCCAGAACTGAACTCCCACCCAGACCCCGTGGCCAAAACTCATCCCACCGTGATCCCTAGGAACTTTCTTCCTCCTGCTGTGACTGAGGAGTGGAGAAAAGGAATCTCAGGACAGCCAGTGTGCACTCCAGGCCCAACTTATATCTCTACATCCAGAGCTCTAAGGCTCTGACTTAAGCTGGAGACAGTGTCCCTGCTCTCAGGGGGTTCCCCGCAGCACCGCTGCATGGGTACAGGTCACCAAAACAGCCCTTGGATCTGAACTAGCCTTGGACAGAAGCCTCACCAGAGATCAGGAGAACGAGGGGTTCTACCGTAACGCTACAGCCAGACTGAGCGTTTCTAGGAGTAATCAATAAAACAAAAGTTAACAGGCAGGCTTTAAAGAGAACGTGCTTCAGCTTTTATTTATCAGCCAGGAGAAATAAAAACTATGAAGTCAGGTACTGCCACTAACTCGGGTAACGCAGACAGATTGCAATATAATGGGAATACAAAAAACCTGAAACCTAATGAGAGCAAGAACCCAGAGCCCCCCTCCACGTGTACCCCCGCAGCAGGAGTCCAGGGCAGCCCAGTAACGACCCTTCCTCAAAAAACCTCAGAAAATAAAACCAGCAACAAAATATCAAGACTAGTAAGAAAAAAAGAAGATTTATAAGGCAGCTGCTAGTGCAGTGGGGGAAAACCCCCCTGGCCTGAGCTTAAATCCAGAGCCGGTGCCGATGGGAAGGGGGTGTGGGCGGTGGGGGCTCCAGGTGAGGCTGGCGTGGTGAGGGGGACCTGGTGGGACACTCGGATGCCTCCGTCAGCTGCTGAAACCAAGCCATCTCCACCGACATCTCCAGGGCTTGCTTCCCAGCATCCCTCGGAGTGACAGGCGAGGCAGGAACATCATCGCGCTTCAGGATGTGTCCGTGTGTCTGCTGTGCAGCGACGCGCGGTGAGGGCAGGCGGCGAGGGGGATGCGTGGGATACGTGCTGTTAACAGGGTTAACACGCGGTGGTCTTTGTGATCCAGGTCATTAGATCTGCGTGGTGAGTTCGGTCTTTTTCTCCTCACAGGGAAACAATCGATGGGCACAGACCGGGAGCTGAATGTTTACTGCTTAATTTGCCTACTGTCCTTCAAAAGCAATCAATCGACAGCAGTTGAAATCTGAAACACCCGGTTAAAATTGTAAATGTGGAGGCAGAGAGACAAGGGAAGAAACATTTCCAGCTCTTCCAGATCCCAGACTCATCCCAAGCACAGGACTGGCAGGCAGCAGCAAGGAGGGCTGCAGCAGAAGCCAGGAGGTCCCTGTGGATGCTGTGCAGGGACGGGAGCACCAATCTCACTCTCAGATGAAGTATGTGTATGTTTTATGTGTATTTTGCTGCAACCAGCAGCTCGGGATCCAGGTTTGTGTCCCGGGTGAGTAGCTCCTGGATGTGCTGGTGCGAATATTCGCTTTCTTCTCCTCGGAACAGCGTCGATGCATTGTGTGGCTATCTCGTGGTCTGATTTCTCCCCCTCATTTGGAAGTCTGTCCGTTGTTGAAGGGGCAGTTGCTGCGTAGGAGATGGGGTAACGTCCTGTTACCTGTCCTCTCAGCACAGCGCCACTGGCTGAGAGAGGGCAGGTGCCCTGGGCAGGTAAAGGTCATAAAACCGTCTAATAAGTGTTGAGCATAAGGCCATGGTTTCTGCTGCAACCACGATTTCTGGCCGTCCGGTCTGGGAGCTCCTCAGTAAAAAATACCAGGGAGGAAGGAAGCTCTGGGTTTGTCAACCTGAGGAAAGCGAGAGCGAGTTAGTGACTCGGTGGGATGTGGGGACAGCATGACGTGAAGCGTTTCTGATGAAGGTGGTGCGGTCAAAAGTTCCCTGGAGAAAGCGCTCACCTGGCATAGTCTGTATTAGGCAAAGTCTGCATGGGAAAGGTTAATTTAAAACAGATTCACCGGAATTCATGGAATTCACAGGGTTGGAAGAGGACAGTTCCCTTTGTAGGAGAGAAGCCACAAAGAGCTCCCTGATCTGTGCCGCATGCTGGGGCGGGATCTCATTTTTTGCTCTCCTTGAATCTCAGAAGTAAATACCAGAACACAAAGTCAAGCTGTTTACCTACAAGAAAATGTTGAAAGTGTTCCTGCTGGGGATAAGCTGGCCATGAGCGAATTTTGGGAGGAAATTAGGAAGCTTTTCCATAGAGAAAACGTAAGCAAACAGTACCCCCCAAATATTTTTAATGCGGGAATTTTGCAGCTGGAAAGAAATGCTCCCTTGCGAATTCTGAGCTGCCAGGGAAGCCAGTGAGATTCCTGACGTGGTGGTATTTGCTGGGGGTGCGAGTGGATACACCCTGACTGTGCAGGCAGGAAAAGTGCTGGCAAATGCCGGGAAAGGTTTCTGGAATGGCATTTCAAACCCTAAACCAGCTTCTCCACGTTGTGCTCTCCTTCCTGTCGGCACGGCGTAAACTGCCCTTTCTCTGTGTCTGTGACGAGATCAGAATTTAAAGCGAAGCCGGTTTTGGTGACAGTCACGTTCTGAAGCAGCGGCTGGAGACTTGCGAGAGATGGGAGGAAAACGGGCCTGGGATGGCTTTGTTGGAGTCTGGGGAGTACGGACCAGCTGGGTGACTAAAGGCTGATCCTTAGCCTGCTGTTGTGTTCGTTAGCAAGAGCTTGGGGGATCTGATCAATGCTGATCAATAGCTAAAGGGCGGGGGCAAGAGGAGGGGGCCAGACTCCTGTCAGTGGTGCCAGTGACAGGACCAGGGGCAACCGGCACCCACTGGAACACAGGAGGTCCCGCCTGAGCCCCAGGGGC
>VZZY01017174.1:1435-12171 GCA_013400335.1 Eurystomus gularis
TGGGTTTCCAGTTGGCTTAGAAGGTGGTTAACTACCACTTCCTGGATTATGAGGGGATTATTCTGGTCTGCATCCCTATCTTCCAGTTCAGGGGACTGCATGCCATGAGGATAACCAGACTGACTATTAAAGACTGAGGCAAAGAAGGCATTAAGTACCTCATCAGCCTTTTCCTCATCCTTGGTATGCTGCGAGGGGTGATGTTCCCCCTCGCATCCAGTTGCCGCCTGGCTCGGGATCATGGTCCTGTCCAAGTAGCACCCGTGGCACCAGCAGCTTTGGAAGGACAAACAGTCGCGTAGTTGCCCGGGTGTTCACGGTGCTCCCCTGAGCCACACCTCACCTGGCCTCCTGCTGCCTCCAGCCCACTGAGACCTGCAGGGTGACACCGGGTACTGCAGAAACAGCCTCGTTTTTAAACCTGCATTTCCTAGCGAGTTTTACTGCATCACTCCACTGGCACAAAGACACAGTGCAGGTAGCGTCAAGAGGGCATCTTGTTTTCTTACTTGTAATTCCCTTCAAGCCTTCCAGGGAATCACTAAGTAACTCCTAATCATTAAAAAAATCATTCTCATTTATTTTCTGGCATGGACACAGGGCAGAACGTGCAACATCATTACCCACCCATAGCAACAAGCTGTTACGAACCAGTAGGGTTTCAGCAGGAGGATCAGTTAAAAGGAAAATATTCCTTGAGAGAGGCGTTTATTTAAACACAGTAATCAGCAGCAGTACGGCCCACATTTTGCTCTGCAAAAGGACTGAAAGGCACGTATTGCCGGTTTGTAAGTCTCTCCATCCTGGAAGACACTGTTCAGTAGCTCTAGCACTGTTCTGAGTTTTGGCCATCTCTTTCTGACATCTCCAAGTTGTATTTGTAGTACACAAAAGTGCTTGTGTAGTTCTACAAACTGAGCAGCTGTTGCCTCAATGTAATTGCGACAGCTAGGTGATAGAAGCCACACAATGGCGTTTATGAAGCAGGCTGAAATGTTTCGTTGGAATAACTGATGTAGTAAGAAAAAATGAACGAGCTCTGGGGCTCACGAGTTTTAACTTGGACCCCAAGCTTGTCTGGTTTTGCCAACTACATTTTCAGAGTTACTTCAAAGTTTTACTTAGACCCACAAACACCATGTATTGAGCAGATGTTTTATCAGCTCTCTTCTCATAAATTTAAACCAGAGGCACCCACAGATCTAAACCATCACACCACTGCAGTGATCAGCCATTGTCATCTCCCAGTTCAAATCAGAAAGCAAAGGGTGTAAAAGCAGGAACATTTAACCCAGCTGGGTCCAGGCTGTTCATCAGGTATTGTACAAAATGCTTACCAGTGATGATCTGAGTCCTGGAGAGTTCTCATCCTACGCTTGTGGCCCACAAAGTTCTGGGCATGTTCTTATTTTTAGGAACATTATGAAATTACTTGGTTTAGCCATCAATAAATGTCCTTGTAGAAATTATCTAGACTAACTTTACAGTAAATAAAAGTTAAAGCCTGCTAATTCCTGATCCTTTTGTAACCAGACTGTGATGATAGACAAGTTTATCTCAATAATAAATCCAGTCTACATGGAGATTTAATTTCCACATCAGCATAATCTATTTAGGCATTCATTCTTATGCTGAGGAAAATGAATTCCTACAAAGTCATAAAACTAAAAAAGGAGAGTTCATCAAAACATCTTCCTGTATTCATTAGGAAATGTTTGTAATGGAAGGAAAAAGCCAGTACAGATTAGCTTCCGGAGATTTCATTTCCAATTTACTGAGGTCTCTAAAAAGAACACAAGACCCTGAAAGTTAAAACTAGGATTTTCAGCACAAAAGATCCAAAATTTTAATCTAGACTTGTTTTTGTGGAGAAGGAGTAATTCACTCTGCATAGACAGACCAAGTGTGAGTTAGATCTGCAAACATCAATCTGCTGCTCAGAATATCAGAGATAATGCAGCAAATGCTCCCAAATTTGCAATTATTAGTCCACAGAGCGTGATACAGCAAAATCAGCAGTCTTCCAGTGTGAGCACAGCACAGCTTGTGTAACTTTTACCTTATCCTTTCTGCCTGCAAGATTCCATGGGTTAGGAAGGATTCAGAGGGCATCATGCTCCGGAAATCACCAGCGTGGCTTCCCAGGACTCTTACTGGGTAAAATGCATCTGTAGTGCAGCTTCTCCAGAGTCGTTCCGAACCAGTACTGTACTGGTGCAGCAGAGGCCCCAGCCCAGTTATGTTTAATGATTGAGAGCTAAGTCCAAACAAGATCATTGAGGTAAAGTTGCTGTGGAAGTACCATACTCATTGTGTTAATACTGGAAAGGAGTGAGTGAAAGCCAGAGAAAGTGATTTGGCGCTTTGTGGTCAGTCATCCTAAGTGGTTTACTAAGTATCAGTGCTCAGAGTAGGAAACAGCATGTCATTAATCCTGTTACAAACACGCTTGCTATCAGAAAACATCCACCTTCCCTCCGGCCTTAACTTCGGTCCGGCTTTAAAAGAGCAATTCTTCTCATAGCTCCAGTGCTCCTCTCTCCAAACCACATAAACTACCCGTGTAAGTGTGGTAAGCACGTATACTTTATAAGACATTAATCAAAACCTTTCTTTTTAAAAAAGACTCTTCTTACAAGATTAATTCCTCAGTTTTCCCCAACATTTATGTTATTTCATTTCCCCTGCTCTGTTTGTATTTGTGAAAGAGGAGGTTGAGTTACTAGAAGTAAATTATATATAAACTGAGGAAGGGAGGGATTCCCACAATCTTTACCCATACGACTGCAGGAAAGTAAAAGCCAGTCAGCATAAATGTGCACCTATGACTGTAATTGATCACTGCCACAGAAACAAGAACTATCAACACACCTGATGTCATTCAGCCTTTTCCTGGGAAATACCACAGTTCTTTTTTCTCATTGACTGAAGAATTAAATGAAAACCAGCGTACCATTCAACATTCCAGTGAAACTCTGAAATTTATTGTTCTTTTCAACTATTAAAAAATTAACACAATTGCTTCCTCTGTGGCTCAGAAGAGAGAAGCTGAACGGCAGTGTATGAAATAGCAATTTTCAGATTCACTGCCTTTGAAGTTAGCAGCTTTCGGCTGGCTGATCTGAGATTTACCATTGCTTCTCAGATTTGATCTTTCATCACACAGTTGTACACGTCCATTTTTTGAACAGTCACAACTTGCAGTGAATTTAAAGGACTGACCAGTCACAATTTATTTCTGACAAGAGAATACAGGGCATATATCACAACATCCTGACTCTTACTCAGTATTTCCTGCCAAAGAAACTTATGGAGTGTAGACATGTCACATTGAATTAAAAGGGGAATTACAAGAGGGACATGCCTGAAATACCCAGCATGGATTATCACGGCCAACTTTGTCTTTTCTCAAGTCTCGTAAATTGTTTTGGTGGAGAAGCAGTTGCTGAGGTTAGAGTAGGAGGGATATCTCCTTTTGAGCCAGCTGGCTAGGTTATATTCTGCGACCCTACTGCAACAAATTCCAGCAACTTTATTCTAGCAAATCACAGCAACAAAAAATTCTGTAGTAGCATCTATCATTTTGCATACCATTTACCAGGGAAGCACCTTCTGTCTACGCATACACAGCACCATTCACTTCTAAATGTAGAATAATAACACCTCTACAGCAATGCTCGCCTGGACACTAAAGAATCCAAGGTTAGTGTTCAGTTTTCATTTGGATGGTCTATAATCTTTTTCATAATGTTAAGTATAAATGTTTTAGTTCCACTGGGATGCAGGAATGGCTTTTCTTCAAGGTCACTCAGGAAGTACACTGCCAAGAACACCCAAGAAGGCTCATTTTATAAAGTCATTGCTTTTAGGTAAGAATTGCTAGAACGTGTTTTGGAAAAATGAAGAAATATAATTATATGGCTTCCTGATACAGAAAAGGAGATGATTCTGATTAAAAGCAGCATTTTTGAATGGCACAATTCAACTATGTGCTTTTCTTTACAAAGCTCGGGTTCTAATGCTTAACCATACACAGAGAGGCAAAGTGCTAGAAAAACACTTTGTGCTGCTTGTCCCATTAGAAATAGACTCACTCCGCTACATGAGGATTTTCTGCAAGCTGTGTAACCATCAGCTAGCATGCACTGGCGCATTCTTCGTGCAAGTGTTCAACTGAAGTATTTAACAGACTAACTAGCATTTAAGTTTGTCTTGTATGTATCTCCCGGAGCTATTGCTCCTATAATCCTCTGTTCAAGGTCACGCCACTAAAAGAAGTTGCAGTTTTATTGAAAAATACTAATCTTTAGGCAAAATCTAATATCATACTGTCAGAAACCAACTTTCCTTCTCAGTTATTTCAAACCTTCCTACTGGAGTCCCTAAAACCACAATGACTGCTGAATGTCATCTGCAGTCATTGATCAAATGCTGCCTCAGAATGCAGCTCAGAACCTTCTGCTTAGTATTATGCCATGTTAGTTTATGTCACACTGGTTGCCCAAAGAAAAAATTCTGGTGTTACTATGGCATGTACACTGGAAACAGGCACAGTTCTGGTCAAGCCATTCTGGGCTTTAGGATTATCTGGCAAAAATACAGTGTAATAAGTTACTGCTGCTGCATATAACATAGGATTGTGTTTTGGTGCAAAAAAGGAAAAAAATACCCCACTAAGTCCTGTAAACTCCATGCTGGATCAGCTAAGAACATTACCAACTTCTGATGTGCCTCGTAAAGTCTCAAGCAGTTGCTTTGACTATATGTATCAAAACTGTTGTCTTCAGAGGGTTTAGCTTTCACATAAGCTATAAGCAAAGCATATAAGGAAGGTTGGAAACATGCTGAATAAGCTCCCTTGGCATTCTTCTTAATGTGTTTATATGTTTCTGTATTCTGTCACACAATACCTAGGCTTCCTCCTTTGGACTGGGGTGAACGGTAAGGCCCAGGTTTTCCTGTTCTCATTATGTGAGACTATAGAGTGTGGGAAAGCTTTGATTATCCAGGCTTATTCTTGGTGATACCAAGAACAAAAATGGGACTGAAGAAGGATCTCAAGAGGCTGGTTCAGATAAGCTTTGTAGTTAGGGTTTTCCAAATACTTTTCTGTTTGAAAGGCAGTAAAAAACACTCAATAAAGAGATTAGTCACATCTCATCCTTTTGAAAGTTCTTGTCTAGAGTGCAAAAAAATAATTCTACCTTTTAATCTAGCTTTTCTTTGACCAGGGAGCTGGTAGCTGTAAAGTATGCAGGACAGTTAATTCAGTGCTCTGAACATACAAAGTGTTAGCTCAGGTATCTGAAAGGAAAGCTCCTGGTTCATGCACTCTACTTCTAATCCTACCCAATGACATCTGAAAATTATCTTGTTACTGTTGTATTGAATATAAGATTTCTTAACGTTTTCTTCTGGGCTTGATCTCCTTCACTATAAAGCACCCAAAGATCAATGCTGCTCTTATGTGTGACTTTTCTCAGTTAATAAGAAAGCCTCCGAGTCATCCACATGGAATCCCCAGGGATAATGGCACTGTGTTTCACCATGGGGCATCCCACCTCAAATATTTTATTTAAACATACCTGAAGTGCTGGGCCCTGAGTTGTGGGCCCTGAGTTGGAGCTGACCTGTGAACGAGTCACAACCCAGCAGAATGTTTTGGTTTTCCTATTGGCTTCATGTTCCAGAGGCAGAACCTGGCCCACCTGTGTCTTTGTGGCTCCCCCTTCACCCAGGTGGTCATGGTTGGGGTGGTGGGTGAGGCCAGGGCTACTTTAACCAGAAGCCGCAATCTGTGCATGGCTTCTGTTGGGGCTGGTTGTATCTTGCTGAGCTCTCTGGGTGGTGTCCTTCCATGTGAAGGGCCGCTGAGGAGCCATCTCTGTCTGTTGTGTCCAGCAGGCGATGCTGGCACCACAGTGGGCAGCGGAGGAGCTGGGCCCACAGGAACCGATGGCAGGAATGTCTGCAAGGAGACTTGTGAGGGGCTGTTGCTGAGTTCAGTGTTGGCCTCTGTGATAAGGCAACCAAAGGCAGCATAAAATGATGGTGGCTGAACAGGCACAACAAAATTGGTGTAGTTGGTGGGATGGAGAATCAGTAGGACAATACCCCCAAAAAGTCGCCTCAGCCTCACATCCCTCAGATACAGAAGAAAGATGCCAGCCAAAAAATAAATGAGTATTGAAAGTAAAAAAGCAACAGCTGGTCTCATTCATCTTCTCTTGAAAGTTGTGCACTCTGGAAATTGATTTACAGAGCACTGGTTTGAATTCTGACATGGCTATGGACAAAGAACGGCATAAAACTCTGGAAGCGTAATTTGATTTACTGGAAATTGCTGCAGGAAACACAAAGTGAAAAAGGAAGTTTGTGTTACTTAATCTTAGTCAAGCGAGTATTTATGTAGCACGTCAAGCAGAAGGAGATGTATGGCTAGTAGGAGTGTATTGAGCAGGTAGACCATATGCTGATAGGCTCAAACGCTGAAAGCGACAGGCCTGACAGGGACAAATGCTGTTCAGGAGGACTGGGAAAAGAGGGCACGACACAAAGGCAGTGCAGGAAATCCAGGGAGGAACCAGTCCACCTAGAACAGAAATATTTTTGGGTGCTGAAGAAGTATGTGGAATAAAAGAGCTTGAGAGCAATTCCCCCTTTAGTGTCTCAGCACCTTGACTTGCAGGATGCATTAACTTTGGTCTCTAAGACCTATCAAGAAGAAAAAAATGGAGCAAAGCAGCTTTTAAAATAAAGAAATCATGTTAAAATGTGGGACTTTTTATTTTCCATCCTCCCCACTGAGACGCTCACAGGGCGGGCCTTCTCCTTTTGCCTTGCCATGCAGTCTTGAAGTGGCCTCCTGCATTGCAACACTTTGCACAGCCTTTTCTAGGTCCTGAAGTGTGTCTCCCCATCAGCCCTGACACCCAGTCAGGCCCTTTTCTCCACCTACACCCAGGCAGGACGTTCCCCACCTGTGTCCTTCAGCTGCTGTTTGTCCAGCCAGCTGAGCTCATCCATTTGGTCTCTGAACGGCTGCAGTCTCCTGCTTCTTCCACAGGATCTAGTGGTGCGTATGTAGTGGGGAAAACCAGACAAGCGTAGCAACACCGAAGCCTTCCTTCTTGGGTGTTATCCTGACGTTAATTATCCAGGCATTTTGTTTTTAATATAACAAGGCCCCAGGTGCTCAGTATATGGATAGGGATTCTAGGAGTCTTAGAGAATAGCCTGACATGAATCCCCAAGGTGTTAGCAAAGGTTGTACCAACAGCCTGCCTCTAAAACAGATCAGGGAAGAAAGGAATGAGGTGCATGTGATACCAAAACTTTTCATAGTATCAAGGTCAATGGTGATGCTGGAGTGCTTTGTTTAATAAAAGTGTCTCATTTTCCATTGCACAGTTATGATTTGTTACACAGTAAGTGAAATACTGCACGCTTGAAGCCGATGATAAAGGTGACCTCGCCTGTATGGCTTTGTTCCAAGGGGATTATGGGACACTCTTACAGTCTTAATACCAGCAGACAAGATGGTGGCTTGTATTAAGCAAGAGGAACAGTAGCATATTTTGGCTAGCCCAGCTAGTTCAAAAGAGGATATCTGCCATGGTATGTGCAACAAAAACAGAGGAGATGTGATGGGAGGGAGGTGAGAAGCACAGGAGGCAGAGAGGAGCAGGTCTAATGAGAATCTAAATTGAGATTAAATGACACCTGATGACGATGTGAACAGCCTGTAATAAACTGCTGTATTATCTAATTATTACTCTGTCTTGATTAGGTCCAGTTTGTCTCTAGCATAGAGTGCTTGGGACTCAGTCAATGGGTGAAATTGGCCCAATTCATCATTTAAAACAAGCAGTTAACCCTCTGTGAAGCTGTCTGGTATGTGAGGTAAATTAATGTCTTTACCTTCCTCTTTTTCATACGCTACAGGACTAAGGCTGAGAAATGGCTGAGGTTGAGTCACTGCCTTGTTAGGCTGAAATGTTTGAAAAAGTAATGAAAAGTAGGGCTGAACAGAATGGATGGATGGAACTTTACTTTCTGGAGCAGAGATTAATGTTAAAGTCTTTGCTAAAAGAGAGCATTTGGAATGGAGCACGTAAGTATAAAATACTTTTCTGCAGTTCTTCACTGTAATCTAGGGTAGAGATACTGATCTGAAAGACAACTGATGATCCCTGATTGCTGCTGAAGAAATCAGAGTGACTTTTGTATTGTGTGGATTTGATGTGCTCAGGAGTGAAGGAAGGTTCTTCATTTACCTTAATTTTGCTCCTTTTCCCACCACTAAAGAGAGCTATTTTTGGTGTTTGCAATCATAGTCACTGTGTTGACATTGTTCTAAGAATCACCCCAGACATTACATACATGCCTGGCAGAAAAAATTCTGTGCAAATCAGTTTAAGTTGTTAAGTTATACCTAATCATTTCTAGACGTTATGATGGGGTGATGTCAAAGGCATGCAAATTATTGTTCTGAATAAGCCCATGGAGAAAAGTGCTATAGTCAAAGAGTGTGAACGTGTATAATAAACAACCACAAAATTGTAAATGGAAGAGAAATCACTGTGGATTTTAGCTCTGTGCTGCTAAGGTTAGTGCTTCATAATTCCATTTTCTTGCTAGTGAGGCAGTGCGATTCTTCACTTCCCCTGGGAAGGAGAAATGGATATTCAGGAAATGTGGAGACACAAAAGCTGACAACTGCAGTTGCCCTTTTTAATTATTTTACAGTTATTCCTCTCATGCACTTTTCAACTTCAAGCAGTTATTTAGTAATTTTCAGACTGGTGGCTAACACTGAGGTGCCAAACATGCTTGGAGAGGAGAGCAGAATTCTTCACGGATTTGTCGTCTAGGTCAACAGTTCTTCTATTCGCTGTGATGCCCGATATTGCTCCATGCTGCTTGACAGCTTAAGGAACTTGTCTCAAGCACTTTGCATACCAGCACAGAGTAAACAAGATGAAGGGAAAACTAATTCAGTGTAACTCCTTTCAACAGCCCCAGTACAGTAGGATTGAAACAATGAGGGCTGATACATTTTTTCTGCCTGACAGCCTTCAGTTTGCTTTTTGTTGTATTTTTTGTTTTTTACTGACCTAATGAAAGCACAGAATGTGCTTCTGTCTGGTAGACATCTAATGAAAGAGAAGAAGACAAGCAAAGAGACAGTACGGTACGTACTGGAAAGACATTGTGAGCGATCAGGTATGTACTACTGCACAGTACAAGATCAAGTATGTGGTGGTGTGTTAATTCATCTGGTTACTCCCATCTGCTTAGAACCAGCTCTGTTCCCTTCTCTGTTCCTAAGGAATTAGATTTTCCCAGTGATACATATGTTTCAGGGTTGTCTGTATAGTTTTCTTCTTCTCTGAGCCTCCTGTAGCAGTGTTGGCATTTAGAAGGCACTGTGTAAGGAATTGTCCTCGCAATATCCGTTGAGCCATGAAAGGACTGGGCAAAAATCATGTGGGAAGCAGTCATTTCCTGGTGTGACGTGAGTAAGGGATACTTCTTGGGTTGCTGTCTTTAAGCAAATTCCCAGCCACATGGCTGTGAGGAAGACAGGAAATGTAACTGAGGTGCATCCTGAAGTCTTTTAGAAAGAGGGAGATCTCAAGAATCTGCTGCCAGAGCCCTCTTGAGTGTAGTACAGAAACTGCATCTCCAGAGCTACATGGTTCCTAAACTACCGTCATTATCACCCACACTATAACGTCCACAGCCACACTGGCTCCTTGAAGACCTTCTCCAGCCACAAGACACTCCTGCTTTGTCTGGTGATTATATTTATGTGAAACAAGGTAGCTGCAATTTTTAGAAAGGAAATGATAGCAGCTCCGTCTCTCACAGAAGGTACCTTTGTGTTTAAGAGGTCCTGTGCAGCGTGGTGGAACACCTAGCTAGTGACACTTTGTCTGCATATCACTAAGAAGTGTGTCTTGTTGCAAAATGCTAAGGTTTTGTGACAAACATAATCTGCTTTGTCTGGGTATTGTTAGCGCTTCGTAGCAGTGGGGAATATGCCAGCAGAGAAACAGACTGCAGTAATAATTTATGCGGCAGTGTATTGCCACGGGAAGTAAAATAATACTCTGCTCTTCCACAGGAGCCAGATAAAAGGAAAACAAATCTCCAAAGCATTTTTGTCAGATGTTCATCCAACAGAATTCCCCCCAGAAACTCCAATGAGAGATCTGAACGGCTCACTGTGTTTTCCACTTCGTTACCACTCAACACTCTAGACTGTAAAAACAGGGACAGATTTCTCCATTCTCTTAAAAATTCTTAGCCTCTATAGAAGGATGCAGATTGCAAGAAACAGACATCTAGAATGAAACAGACTACACATTACATTCCAAGGTTTTTTCCCAGCAATATTTCTTGAATCCTTCCTTCCCCACAAGCATCCACTCAAGAAAAACACACGGACCATTTGTAGCACTGGACACTGGTATCATACAACAAGTAATTGCTAGGCAAATGCCCGCTTTTGAACCGGATCTTTGGAAAGATCCCAACACTTCAGCAGCCCTTGCAGCCACGCAGAGGGACAGGGCTGGAACACAGCTGGCGCCTGGAGCGCCGCCGGGGCTGGTCTGGCGCAGAGGCCGGGCTGCAGAGCCCTGCCCAGCTGCAGCGTGTCCAGCCCCGGGAAACGAGCGAGCGGCGGCTCCGGGCCGGCAGCGGGGCAAGGACCGGGCACGGCCCGAGCC
>VZZY01017174.1:12300-31277 GCA_013400335.1 Eurystomus gularis
CGCCTTGCTGCGGGCTTCGCGTTGGGACGCGGCTTGTGCGCGGGTGTCTGCTGGCGAGGGGCAGGGGCGGCGGCTGGAGCGGGTTTCGCAGGTTAACAGAGCTCCGAGGCTGCAGTTGTTAAGGCTGCCCGCGTAACTGGGAGCGTTTTTAAGCCTGTATAATTATGGTGTTGTTCAAGGATAAGCAGGCAACAGAAAATTCAGCTTAATCGGCCGAGATGCCGGTGCCGGCGCAGGAGGTGGCCTCAGCGGTTTTCCATGCTGGTCTTTGATAACTAAATCATTCATCTAATGTTTAGTGGTTTGCGTGTGCGATCTAAGCTTGTCACCTCGGCATTTAAAGACATAAATGATGTTTTCAGGTTAGTGGTTCATCAGTGTTTTACAATGCGTCAAGTTTTGTAGAGCATAGGGAAAAAAATGTCTTTATTTTTCTGTTCAAAAAAGGTAATTAATTTGTGCCACAGGACAGACCGACAGCTCAGCTGTGGACATTAGGTAATGAGGATGATTTCAAGTGTTTATCTTTTTTTTTTTCTGGGGAAGAATAAAGAGTGCCAAAGACAGGAGACATTAACTGCCCGATTAGTGGAGGCATATAAGAGGAGCTGAATTTTCTCCAGGAGGAGCAGATACTCCTTTTGCAAACTTTGATGGACTAACCTATGATAATACATTTGGTAGTTGTGTCCATTTCTGAGACGATTCAGAGAATCTGTGAAGAACAAGATCCCTGCAGATGGTGAAGTTGTGCACACAAGGCCTTAGGTTGCTTTGAAGACTCTAATTTACCACTGTAAGTCTGTGCGTTCATGGTGACTTCTGGTTTTTTTCAGGGAAAGGCTGTTTTTAAGACAAGCTAATTAGTAGCAATGTCTGCCAGTGAGCTAATAGCAATTATGCATTTGATGATTCTTTGGAGCATTGTAAAAGAGAGCATTAGAGCATCACAATTTTACTGGACAGTGTAATCTGGTTTTTATCTTATAAAATATTGCTGGAGCAATGTTCATACAGTGTCAGAGTGTTGCTAAAAGCTGTCTGTGTTTGCTGTTAGGTTGAATATTCTGATGCTCAACTCGCTGTCTTACTGGAACATGGTGGAACTTCCATGGTCACATCTTGCCTGAGGTCTTCTCAGAAGCTATGTCATGAGGTTATCGTGCTGAGCAAAACTGTTACCTGACGCCTGTTAGTAGAGGAGCATCAAATCGCTTTGTGGCAGCACTTCGTAGGGGATTATTTGGGTACTGTAGATGTTCCTCTCACCAGCACATCATGGTAGATGTAACAGAGAAGGAGATGGATAACCCCACATTTAAAAGTGACACTGTCCTTTCTGATGTTCACTTACACTGCCCAAGCAAAAGACATCTCATGGTACGATTGAATGCGGTTGGACAACCAGGTAATGTATGTTTAGACTGATGGAGCTGTATTTTAAGTGTGTTTGTATCTTTGTCATGTCTGAATCCTCCTTTGAATGGTTGATGTTAATCGTGACATACTTTATTCCAGTCAGAAGCAGAATCACTTCCTGCTCAGTCTTCAGCTGATGAAATGAGCTACAGAAATTAAAACTATTAATGTAGAATTTGTAGACGGCCTATCTTTAAAAAGAAAGTTAAAATTACTTTCTGAGAAGAAGTAAACTAATTAACTCGCTTGCGGGTTTAATTTTATTTGTTCATTTAGCTATAATCTCAATATAGCACTTTGGAAATAATGTTTAAAAAGTGGGATGTTTCTTGCATACAAACAAAAGGTGAGAAGCCAGGAGTTTGAAATAGTGTAACCTAAGTTTCAAATAAAAATGATTGGTAATTAATCTGTGATTTTTTTATAAAATTTGTATGTGACGATTAACCATCTATTCCAGAGGAGCCTAACAGCTTTGTTTGGTTTTTTGTTTTTAAAAAGTTGGCAATAGAATAGAATAGAATAGAATAGCACTAGTTTTGACTGACTTTTAGATTTTGAAGAGTCAAGGCTGGAGTGGAAATGAATTGGCCTCTGACTGATTGGCGCCTTGTAGGTGTCTATAAAATTGTCAAAGAAACTGGCCTTGGAGCTGCTGGTGAAATGTTCTGTAGAAAGTACTGCTCCTGCTGTGACAGAAGTGTTAATTGTTTTTTCATACCCAGTTGTGACATAAAAAGAATAATTTTTGCAGCTGTTCTAGCATATAACAATGTAAACAATGATAAAAGTAGGCTTGACAAAGAGGTGATAATAATTGTGACCGTGATCAGGTCAAAGCCAGGCGCGCGGTGCTGTGCTGTGTCTTCCTGCTGTTCAACATTTGTTTGCTCTGATTTTGCTTGACGCAAAGAACCTTTCAACAGAATGAACTGACAGGATGTGCTACCTACTCTTGGTCTGGGAAATGCTTTCATTTATTAGGAACTGGGTTGTACTATGGCAGCTTTTACTGTAACAAATACAGCAACAGTCTGCCACTGTTGCTTTGCTGTTTTTTAGGGAACCTCATGGGGATTTAGTCCCTGCTGCTTTGGATCAGTTTTAGCTTACAGCATTTGAAATGCCGTAGAACACGCAGAGGATCAGAGAGGACCTGGAGAACAAAAGCATTTCATTCATTGATGGCTCCCTCTAATTTGTTAAATACTCAAATCAGTTTAATCTGATTGTCGTGCAAACAGTAGATGACATGAAAAATTTCTCATGCTAGGATAGACAATGAAGATTTTATTAGATATACCCGAAAATGATCTCTCTAGAGAAGAACTCCTCTCAGGTTACAGTTGGCCAACTTTGAGTATTTTGCTTTCTAAAGAAACTGGAATAGAACTTCATAAATCCTGAAATTGTTGGAAGCAATGGTGGCAAGCACTTTGTCTCTTCCTCCCTTTTGGTGTGAATGAACATAATTCTAAGATACTCTTCTTCAGATCCTGCTGGTCTTGACCTCTTTCACTAGTCAGATTCTTGGCTATCTTTTTCCCAAGTCTCAACACATCATGTGTGATTTTGGAATAATAGTACCCAGCCTAAGTTGTCTACAAACAGGGATTTGTACCAGAGTAGGTGACTTGAATTCCATGTGTTCCCTGACTGGCCCGTCCAGTCAAGCACTGCTGTAGAGCTGAGCTGCGACTGCAGATGGAAGGACAAAGGTTTGTTCTTTCTCATGTGTTGTATTCAGACAATAAAGATTCCTATCATTTAAATTGCCAGGTCCATGTTTGGATAGCTTAAAAATTTTAATAGATGCTGTTGTCACTGGATGATGGTTGCAAAAGGTTTTTGATTAATTGGTTTATTGAGAACAACAGCCTTACTCATTTAATCTCAAAGATTCAGTCTGAAGACTTAGAGAAAAAAAGAAAAGCTGATTTCAGGGGTTGGAGTTGCTTGAATTCCTGAAGACTTTTGAAACAGTAAATTCTACTTAACTTTTTACTAAAAAATGTTCATTTCTTATAAGATAGGAATTAAATCTTAACCGAAAGAAACCAATTCTAACTTGTATTAATTCTTATTTCAACTTGGTTTGAGCTTTTCTCAACTGAAGATCTTTTGGAGGAAGAAAGAAACCCTCCATTCTACCAACTGTTAAATACGTGTTACTAAATCAGAGGACAGTGTGCGTTGTGACTGCGTAGATGCTGAGTCAGCCAGTAGACTGTGAAAACGCTTCATTTATTTCTACTGACAGAACTTAATAACAGAAATACTTCTTCCTAGCAAATTGAACTACATTTCAAGTTACCGGCATAATTTTTTATCCTCTAGATTTTTAATATATGAAATGGATACCAAAATTTCATGCTCATGCAAGTTGCACAGAGATTCTGTTCTTACCTGTGCGTGTTTAACTTTTTTCCCCTCCTCTCCATGTTCTTACAGTATTCCTGTCGTACTTCAAACTCCTTTGGGACACAGAAGATTTGGCATCTGAGAAACATGTGGGAGAAGCTGCAACAGAAAGAGAGCACCAGTACGGAAGTGGAGATGAACTGTGTGACAAGGACAGGAATAATCTAAAAAAAGAAAGTGAATTAAATAGTGGAGGAATACAAGCTCTGCTAGATGATGACGGAGACTTGGAAGTGGCCAGAAGACCTCGAAGTGCCTCTGATTTAGGAGCAGAGGATCTTTTGAGGCATAGAGTGTATCCTGTAATTCTGATGAAAGGGAAAGAAGATGCTTTTGAAGATGAAGAACAAGAATTTGCTTGTGATGTTGTTAAAATAGGTAAATAGTAGGCTTGCAGTCAAGGAGAAATGGAATAAATACATTTGTGTAAAACAAAAGAACAGGTTTTCTTTAGAAATGAAACAGCAGTTGTTATGTGAGAGGAGATAATAAAACAAACATAATACTGTGATATTGTAAATATTTTTAAATTAACCGTTTTTCTCCAGAAGGGATTTGGGCAATAGTATACCATAGGAAACTCAGTCCTCCTTAGTTAGAGTCGGGGTTTTGGCATTATTCTGTAGAACGAAGAGTGTTTAGTTCTGGATCTGAAAGGGAAGCATGACTTGATTTTCAAATTTGTCACTATGGAACTTGATTTGAACAAGCTTTTGAGGTAATTATTTCTGCTCTACTTCCATTTTCACAGAACATACTATGGCAACCCCCTTAGAAGACGTCGGTAAACAGGTACATATTCTGCCCTGGAATATCTCCTTGTTCGTGGATTGTGCTCCAGAATGTGCTCAATTTTAACTGCTTCCCTTACCCACAGGTCTGGCGTGCAGCCTTTCTCCTTGCTGACTACATTCTGTTCCAACGGGACACATTCAGGTGTTGCTCGGTGCTAGAGCTCGGAGGTGGCACTGGGATTACAAGCATTATTATGGGAACAGTTGCCAAGAGAGTTTATTGCACAGGTGATGTAGTTATTTTCAGTTAAATATTTTCATGAAGGAGAGCTTTCATCCTGGCATTTTCATCCTCATGTGTTCAGTTTTAGTGAATAATTTTTTATTAATGTGTATAAAGTAGTGTTGTTTGTTGGAAAGTAACAAGAACTTTCTCAAGATATTGAAAAAGCAGCACTGCTTTTAAGCACAAGAGTTTAAAAGCAAGATACGTTGCTGCGAACTCAAGACTGTGCAGAGATCTAACTTCTTTCTTCAGGGGTGTCTCAGAGCTTAGTACTGGAAGACAAAAGCAAGGATACTAGGGAAGCAATCGTCAGTGGATAGAGTTACTCTGAGTTTTCTTTAATCTCATCATCTTGAGAGAAATTTAGAGTATTAGTCTGAGAGGTCATTTATTAGTACAGCCCATGGAAAATACTCTGATTTTGAATATCATCGCTTTTTTCCAGATGTCGGTGAAGATCTTCTGGCCATGTGTGAGCAAAATGTTGCATTAAACAAACACCTGATGGAGCCAGGAAGTAAGTGCAATACAGTTGGTGTTAGTGCAGTTTGGGATTAAACAGCTCAGTGCTTGACTACATAGCATATTCGCAAGTAAAATGAAATTTTTGTCTTGGTTAAAAGTGACTCATTTAACAAGAAAGATGCAAGATACCTATATGTTGTCCATAATGGGACAGCTTTCTTTTGAGAAGAGTGAAATACTTGCTGTTTCTCTGGTCATCATTTAAGACCAGCTGTAGTTCCTCACACAGTAAAAGTAGCAGATATCCAGGTGCCAAGGGTCACATAAACAGAGTGTAAATGACAGAGGTAGGGTTCTGGAAAGGAGGAGTATTTTGCAGATGAGACGTAAAAGAGAACTTAGGTTGTGTTTCTGACCCGTAGGTTCATCCTGTTCTCTTGTGAGTGGGTAACTGGTTTTGTACAGTAAATGATTTGATCCTCAACTCTGTTTCACACGTCCTCATAACAGATCTCCATCACTTATTTCAGTCCACATTTTGACTCTTCACTGTTGTCTAGGTACTGTCTGAAGGGCCCTTTGTGACTGATGTGATCTTTCTTCACCCACAGGAGGGGAAGTTAAAGTTAAAGAACTGGACTGGCTGAAAGATGGATTCTGCACTGGTAGGTGGCTCTAACAGGTCCTTTCAGATAGGGTTTGGTGCTTTGTTTTTTCTTGATGGCTCTGAAGGGCAAAAAACCTTATTCTGTTGTTTATGAAGTCAGTCCTCCAGCACATCCGCCTCTGGAAAAATAGTTGAAAGTACACAGTTGTCTTTAGGTGCATCATTGCCACGTGAATGAGTAAGGAAGGGTTTACTCATAGGTTGACAATAGATAAGTGGTGGCTGTCTTTACTAGGTCAAAATCCAGAGGTGCAAACAAGCTGTGTCTGTTACGTCGTGGCAGCAGAATCCAGGCACAATGCCGAGGATTTGAGTTACCCAGGTTTTGGTGTGATGGCATTGTGTGGTTTATGGCTGTAGGAACGCAAAACTATAAAATGTGGTGGGGAGAGTAGGTGATGATTTGAAGTCATATAAATGCTTGTTCCCAAAATAAAGGCAACTGACTTGAGTAACATTTAAAGTGCAGTTAATGATAGTGAAGCAGACCGCTGCAGTTTGCTTTCTAGTGATTGCAAGGTCAACTCAAAATTGTAGTACTAGGTTATATGAAGCCTACTTTATAGATTTTTAAATTTATTTATTTATTTATTTATTAGTATCATCGGTTGGATTTGATGTAATAGTTCTGAAAAGTTGAACAACTATTTAAGCAAGCTGCAGGGAACTTCAGAGAATTAACTGAGGAAGGTTTTGATTTGCCTTTGGTGGGGTGCTCCATTTATGGAGTAGCAGATGGCCACAGGAGTTAAGACATGACTTTTCCCAAGCTGTCAATCATTTGAGACATTTAATCATGACACCAAAGCCATGCTCTTTGTTACAGATCCTGAAGCTACTTACAGCTGGTCTGAAGAAGAGATTGCTGATTTGCATGAGCACTGTACTGTGATAATGGCAGCTGACGGTAGGCAAATATAAACAGTAAGCTTTAAATCAAATGCAAGCATAATTTAAACAAACCTAGTTTGCTTTAAAAATCTAATAGGTCTGTTCCTTGCCTAATTTGTTACAGCCCCGCCTTAAGTGTTCCTACCTGTACTTTTTTTTTTTTCTTTTGAACAATTGTGTTTACATTCTGAATTAGCAATCGGAGAACAGATTTTCAAAACTACTAGCTTTGCCTTTCCTTTGGTGTGGTAACTATTTATGACTAAGTAAATTACTCAATATAATCACAAATAAGTGATGAATTTGACTTTCAGAAGAGTTTTGTTGTCTTGCCTTTGTCCTGCATCAGATAACATCTATGCAAATAATGATAAATAGATTATTAGACGAATATATTCTATTAATGTGAAAAAGGTTTCAGGTGCTGCACTTGCCCATAGAGTCTATGCCTTTGGATATCTCTGTACTTTTTATCCTCCTCTTTTTCTTGCTTAAATGCAAGACTGAAAAATGACAGGCTAGCTGGTCTGTCTGGGAAAACCATTGCTGTTTTGATATATAAATAAAGGAGGATTGGTTTTAGTTATGATATTGAAAGGTGTTGCAAGACTGCTTTCCAAGGAGATATGGTTATAATGGGATATTAATTACAGCCTGTTTTGTAAGAAGTGGCTCCCTGTACATTTTGATATCCTGTCTTTCTTAGATTTGCAGCAAGATATTTCCAGGCTGACAGAAAGTTAAAAGTTTTATAAGTTGTCTGATGGAAGTGATTCCTACTGATATGAGAGAAATCTTAAAAAAAGCCTGACATAAATAGCAGCAGTAGATACTATTACAGCATCAGTTCTCGCCATCAAAAATATACATTTGGATTTAGTTAAAATAGTGACTTGTTTGGTTAGAATAATCAAACTAAGGCCTGTCATTGTTTCATACCTGAGACTTAAGTAAATAATACACTTAAACATTTATCTTTTATGCTCCTAAATTGTTTTTTTTTGTAGTGTTCTATGATGACGACCTGACAGACGCCTTGTTCAGAACACTGTATAGAATCACACACAACCTGAGAAGCTCTTGCACAGTTTACCTAGCCTTAGAAAAGAGGTAAGCATTACCACGAGCTCAGGATAGAAAGCACTAAAAACTTAACATGCTTTCTTTATTTGGAAGAAACATATGATTTAATTGAAGGTTGGTTTCTGACTTTCATTGTATTAGTGGATCACAGGCTGCGGTATATGCTCAGGACAAGCATTTGGTTTTGTACACACTTGATTTTTACTAGTTCAAAATTTGACTTCCACAAGAGTTCGGCTTTTGTTGTCCTACCTTTGTCTCACATCAGATAACCTCTGTGCAAACAAGGATAAACAGGTGGGTGGAATGATGTATTCTGTAATGCCTGACAACAATTGCTATGTATTTGAGGTCATGGAGTGGAATAAAGGGGCTTAGAGTTAGGGTGTCTGTTTCTCAGCTTGAGTACCTCTACAACAATTTCTCTTGTGTTTTCTTTCAAGGAATCTTTGAATATTTTTAAGTAGTCAAGTGTTGCAGTCCCTTCATAAACTGATATATAAATAGTCTTTGCTAAAATCTCTGGAGATGTGTAAGCGATAGCTGTTCATATGATTTGTTGCCAAGTGTCTGTCCAGGAAGTCAAGCCAATGATTCTGTTGCATTTAAGTGCCTTAAAATCAATGGAAAGATTCATCCAAGAGTTTCTGTGTATTGATGCAAACAGAAGTCTTGTCCACTTCTCAGGAATAGTGGGGGGGTTACTTCTTTTGGCTTTCAAAGTTAGTTAATTACACTGAGACAACCCAGGTTTGCCATTAGCTGGGGAATGTGAGGTAGCTGTGTAAGATGCCAGTTTGGGAGAGACATTTTAAATTAAATATTCTCTTGCCAGGCTGAACTTCACTTTAAGACATATGGATGTTACATGTGAAGCCTACAGTCATTTTAGAAATACTCTAAATGATTTGGAGAACCTCCAAGATAGAAAAATTAAATATACAGCGGAGCCCATTAAGCTTGATTTCTGCCAGTTTCTCGTTTACGAACGAATTGAGCAGTTGGTAAGTGGCGTTCATTAAAATAAATGTAATGTGTTGGGATAATCATTTCAAATTAGTTTGTAGCTGTTTACTTAACATGAAGTAAGAACAGGAGGATAAACATTACCTTTTTGTTTATTCACAGCTAGCTTTTTGTTGTTTTAAAATGATTCTTGTTTGTGCTTGCATAATCTAGACTAGACTGCCATAACATAACCTCTTCTCTCCCCAGTAGTACAGCAGCTTAGGTTGCACTCGTTTCCTTCAAGGTCAAGAAACAATCACCATGACTTCCTAAACTAAAATTTTTGCAATAGACTAGAAAATGGGACCAATCTCTCTTCTGGTTTGTTTCCTTGTAGAAGAACTTTCATTTCTTGGTTTTAGTAATTCCTTTCCCAGTTCAGGGTTCAGGAAATAATGTTCTAGTATCTATGAAGAAGTCAATTAACTGGAAACTTCTGTTATTCAGAAGAATTATATCTAATTACCTCCCAAGCACTTATGGTTCTCTTTCTCTATTTTTTTTTTTTCCAGTTTTCTGCTTTTATGAATATTATGCAGGGTAGCCAATACCTTGCTAGCTTCTAGAACTATACAGTTGAACAGATCTTTTTAGGGAACTTGCAAATCTTGTACTGGATTGAAAATCTGTTACCAAGAAATGATGTTCCAGTCATCAACATATTGTTGCTGTGTCTCCTGCAGTATGCAGGCATAGTGAGATTATGGGGGTCACAGTTACTTCATGAGATTGGTTTATTTTACTTCATGCTGATACCTGCAGTTATAACATATGCATGCAAGACTTCAAAACAAGTTTCTCAAGCATATAAATGTAACCTGGGTTATACTGAGGGAGTAAACTTGTTCCCTAGCCATTTTGTGGAAGTATGCTGGTCTTTGAAGTATACGCGTGTTTAAAACGCCCAAGTTTTTTATTTATGATGAAGTGTGTTGCCACCATCAGGATGTCCTGGTGAAGAGTATGTGATGGTCTGATGAATCATCTTTTGTGTAGCAGACAAAGCATATGCTGATTTAATCTACAGAAATGAAGTTGTCTGGTTTTCATCTTCATTGTCCAACAGATTGAGATTATGTGTTTGTATAACGTGCATTTGTGAGACCTTGATTCCCCAGTAAATTGAGTATTTCTTTAGTTACGTTTTTACTCGTGTTACTGAAAGCATTTGCCAACACAGGCTAAGGAAAAGAGCAAGATTGTCAGTGAAAATACTGCAGAAGGTCACACAGACCAATGAAATCATTTTAAAAGAAATTCTTTTGAATAATACTAATTTTTTATTTAAAAAAATCATGCTGCAAGAATGAAGAACTCAATTCTGTTGCTCTGTCTCAAAGATAATCTGGTGGCTGTTCTGGGAAATTATATAGATGGATTTATTATCCATCCACAGATGGATATGCTATCTATAGATGGAGGTATAGGGTGTGTCTTAAAACTTGTCTTCAAGTGGGCATGTTGAACGTTTTCATAATGACAACCTACAGTCTGAGAAAATACCTGTATTTTTTTTCTGCTCCTACAGGAACTGTGGAAGATCATTGCTGAACAGCTAACGTGACAGGGACATGACAAAATGGAAGATCTGTATCTAAGGATAAAGGCTTTTTTCATGTTTTATTTTAAAAGGATTTGCATCCCAAGAGAAGCATTTTCCTGCTGGGACTGTGTTCTCCGAAAGTAGCGCTATGCAAATTTCCTTTACTTCAGTAAGTTTTGGGTTCGGCACTTAGGACGTGGTTTCTTTGGTATTTCTTTTACAAAACTGTTCAATGTTGACCTCAGAGTATGTGCTGGATGCCGAACAGTGGCAGTGACACAGTGACTTGCTCTTTGGGACCGATGACTTAGGCTTTAGAGCCTGACAAAGAGGTATTTAACTTTTCTGTGTGGCCAGTTCGCAGATGTCCTGCATTTTCCTTGTAAATTTTCTCAACACATACATGAATGTTCTTAGTCTCATCCTTGGTCCACATTATTTGTATTTATCTGTGAAACACTGTTCTGGGCAAGACCTGTTTGTCTTTCAAGGACTTTTCTTTAAGCAATCTGTTTATGAAACTTAGTACTTAATTTTCAGTTTGTCCTAAATCTTTCCAGTTGAGGGCTACTGTCTGAACTGAAAGGAGACAAGATGCATTTTGTTAGAGCCTCTAAAAAGTATCCACAGAGGTCTTGAAGCTATATTGTCCTGCTGGAATTTTAAGCTGTTCTGTCCTTGCCAGGTTGAGGGTGTGAAGTGATACGCTACTGCTCTCTAAACGTTTGGAATTTTACCCTCAATATGTATGCGCGAGGCTGGGGAGAAGGAGGTGACCAAGAGTGTCTTGCCCACAGAAGCGGGGCCTTCAGTATCTTAGCTGCTGGATTGAAGGACAACATCTTGATCAAATCTCTCCTGTGTTATTAATGAAACCAAAACTCTGTTTGTACTTCTTATAAATGTTATGTGCACTATGATGAGTGTATCGCTTGCCTTACGTACACTGCCATGGAGATTCTTGTGCCTGCTGGATTAGAGTATTGGTGCTGAAGCGAAGCATCTGGCTGACTTCTTGAAAGCCTGTTCCACGTTTGGTTTAGTTCAGTTGGTTTAGGTCAGTTATTTTATAACCCGCTTATGTGCATGAAGACACATGTTGTGTGTGTTCTTTAATGAGATGAAAGGTTATTAGATGTCGATGGCCTCTTCCTGTGAGTAAAAGTCAAAGTAAAAATCACATTATGTTAGCATATACCTGCCTAGATCAATACAGAACTTCTCTCAGAACCCTCATTTGAACTTCAAAGATAGAAGAAAATTGTATTTTAATCCAAAGATTCCCAAAATAGTGTTCTGTTTGTTTTGTTATTAACTTCAGTAGATTAACTGAAAACAGCTGGTTTTGAATGTAGCTGTTTATATAAGTAGTAATTTGTTGAAGGCCATAGCAAGAAATTACTTGGAACTGATGTGAAATAGTGTGTGCAGTTAGAGGTTTTTACTTGTGCAGGACTTCTGAAAGTCTTTGGAGTTACCAAGAGAAACTCATCTGGGTAGAGGGATACTGTTGGTCTTTTAAATGTAGAATTCAGCCGTTTTGCAGCAGCTGGCTTAAATTAACGCCTGAAAACAATTTTTATATTTGCATCTTTGGTTGAGTAAATGCAACCATTGGGGCTGCTTGGGAAGCAAGCTGAAGTAGAATTTCCTCTGAAACAAAGTTACTTTCTGTTGAAGAGAAACAACAGCTTTGAGGGTTCAGCGACTGAGATCTAAAAGCCAAATGGCAAATTTGGATATGACCCTTGTCACTGATGATAAGGAAGTGTCAAAAATAGGCAACGATTCTAAGAACAGAGGAATCACAAGAGTCTCACCATGCCTTAGCTTTGCGGTGTTAATGAGAGGTGATCCAGCCTGGCTTGCCAGAGGATTGCCCACTGCTCCTCACGGATATTAAATGCAGATGGCACCTTCTCAGTTTTTACTTTAGTCATACTTGAAGTATGTCACACATGGTAGTTTTCAGACCTCACCGTGTAAATTTATACCTTTAGCAGTTATTGTTTATTAATATGATTAAAAGTGAGGAATTGTTTGGTTCTGAGCATACAGATTATGATTGGAAATCAAGTTAGTGCCTAAAATTATAATGCCTCGAACACATTATCTGTATTTATGTAATGAAGAAGGACTTTTTCCTAATAAAGCATGATTTAAAAATAGTATGCTCTTGTGGTGATGTATTTAAAGATTGAAAAATTGTAACAGGTAATTTTCTTAGATTTTTTTTTTTTTAGGGCTATCTTAAACCTGTTTTTTTGCTGTGTGTTAGACAGTTTGCAGTGATTTTTAGACAGATGGAAAGGGGAGAAAATAAATTGTGAGATGGAGAAGATGTTAGTATGTCTACAACAGTCCAGTGTAAATTGCATGAGGCTTTCAATTCATATAACTTAGGGAAATGTCAAGTAATTCACCATCGGTTTGGATGGCTTTGGGCTTGGGAGCTACTGGGAAGGACTTTTCATATTTTACTATGAAACTCTTAAGTAACTCTGCTGGCCTATTCATATAGTTCTTTCTGATCACCTCATAGTTAGTGGGGAACAAAGAGGAATTAGTAACTGTTTGTAGGTGGTATTGCCCATTCCCACAAGTCTTTTATTTCTGTGAAGGAAGAGAAGGTAGGTGCTTAATCTAAAATTCATTAATGTTTCTACTCTGCTGCGGAGCTCAGATTGGAAAGATTTCATCTTGAAAACTGACTTTCTTCTCTGCTGAACAAAGTCATTCTGCACTTGGGAGCACTTCTGGATCTGGTTGGCACGGTCTGGTTGGTCAGCCAGGTGGATCTTTTGGGGAGAGAGGAGCGCAGAGGAGGTGGAGGGAACCTGTAGAACTCCTGTGGTGCATTTATTTCTGATAAAGGAGAGGAGTGTCACAATTTTCTTGAGAAGTGTGGTAATGCATGGACACATGATCTGCCGGGAGGAATCTTGTTTGAAACAAATCAATTTTTACTTCTTTCATTGTATGGTGAAATAACAGACATCCTTTCTCAGTCCCCACGCTTCAGATGAAGATGGGAGGCTTTTATCTCCTCTTAAGAGGAACAAGGATGATATATTTGTAGATATTGGTCAAATAATAACTTGAACTTTTATGTGGCATATGAATGAGCATTGCAAGCTGATTACATTTATTATACATCATGTGTATTTATTACCTCTGCGTGTTCTCATCTGTAGGTGGCTATTCATAGGCCATACTTGTAGCTCCATCTGCTGTACAACACTTTTGAGTCAAAACACTTTACAGTTTGTTAAACACTGTGTTCCTTCTGTTCCTTCCTGTTTTAACAATATTGTGTCTTGGAGTAACAGTTTAGGTTGAATACTTAGTTCTGCATTTCTCACCTAGACTTGCAGATGTATTGGAGATGAAGTTACCATGGAAATAATATTGAAAAAAGGTGATGTTTAAATATGTACCTTTTCACAGTAGCTTTAGGAGGCTGCCTCCAGCATTTCTGTATTTTCAAGAAACATTCTAGGAAGAAGTGGACCTAACTTTGTGTTGTTGTAGGGACTTCTTATTCATTAGAAGATCAGGATTAAAGCGGATCTCATAAGTTCTGTAACAGATAAATTTCATGAGATTGTCCTCTCATTGACACAACCGTTCTTGTGAACTTCTGTGTACACCGCTAGCTCCAGTCCTTTTTCATTTTCACCAGAGAATTAAAGGATTTCTCCCCAGTGGTTGCATTTCTGGTTTTGTTTGGTGTTTTGTTTATCATTCTGGTGGACAACTTGAAACTTGAAGAAGTAATTGTCTGTGTTTGAGATTTCTGCTCTTTCCTGTCAAGATCAATATGCCAATGGACTCCAGCATCTTCTGTTAAGGAGCCAGTATAATACTCGCCTATCTCTAGTGGGGTGGCACAATGTGCTTAAAGCAAATAATGAAATTGATTATTTCACAACAGCAAAAGTGACTAGAGTCAATTCTGGAAAGACTTAAATGCACTTTACCAGTGACCTTGCAGTATTACATGATTTTGTGGACATTCACTACACTATTTCTGAAGCACAGACATCTTGCTAGAGGCCTTAAATATCATAAGGGGAAAAAATAGTTTAAAAGATTATGGTACTTCTCCTGGTGCTCTACAAGCAAATCATGTTGATTACAAAATAGAAAAGGGAAAAATCCTGGATGGGAAATGAGATTCCCTGAAAATGGCAAGGAGAAGCAGTCCATAGTGGTCCTAAAAAGCACAAGATAGTCCTGGAAACCCAGAGGGATTTGGAGGGACAGGGGAATTCCTACAAAAGTGGAGGAAATCCTAGAAAGTAGTGTTTGGAGTTTTCCTGGAAATACAGGAATTGTGGGGAGGTGCCGTCCTACACCGCAGTGTGGGGATTGTCAGGATGCAGCACAGGAAACTCCAAGAAAGTAACGGGGGACAAGGGCTAGTTCTTAGGAAGTAGATGGGGGACTCCTGGAAAGCACATGGGGAAATTCAGGAGCCCAAATGCCTCGATGATGCATACCAGTTACCTTGGTCATGATGGACTTTTGTTTTTTTGATGTTTTTTTTTTTCCTTTAGTGCCCTTTTATGTAGAGGTGCTGGCCTGTCAAGAAGATACAAGTTACAATGGTTAGGGAGAAATAAAAGGGTAGATTCTTGCAGGCAGGATGAGGAAGAAGGTCCTTGGTTTCATTACATCTGCACAGTTGCCCTATTTTTTCAGAAGCAGCCTTTTACGTGGGCTGAGTTTTGGCTGCCCATCTTTGAAGAGAGTCTGAGTCAAGTTCCTGGGTTAATGTGCTGTAGCTGAATGACAGGCTCTGTCTCTCTGAACTGTCGTTACTGAAGTGTATATTTGTTTCTCTAAGTGGGCTACAGGTGAAGGGTGTCATTTTGCATTATGCTTTATTTTGATAAAAGAATAGGCAGGTGCTGTAGGAGCAGGCCTGCTTTAAACCCTCTGTGCTCATTTGATATTCAAGTTGTATGTTTGCCCCTTCCATAGCATTGTTTATAGCAGTTTTGCAATCTGAGTCAGATGGTTTTGACACCAAGGAAATCTAATTGCAAGTGTATTTCTCCATGGGATCAATGAGATCCAGTCCAGCTGACTCCTGTGGTCCAATACAAGGCTATCAGTAGAGTTCTGTTGCTGAGGGGATAAAAAAAAGAGCAGACAACTGTTTTGATGGCAATGGATAGTTGGGCCCGCTTTGGGGTTCTGTGAAACTACTCTTAAAACACGTATTAGCAAGCTGACGTCTCTCAGTCGTGTGCCTGAGACCACGATTACCTGTAGTCAGACTGTCAGAAGCGTTAAGGTCAAATGCTGATTTTAAAGGCAGTTGTTGGTGCTGAGTGCTGGGTACAGAAAACTATTGACGGTTTCTGAAAAGTGGATGCTGAATTCCTGGGTATCCGCTTGTTGTGAAATGTCAAGGATAACTGCATCCCCCATAAACTTGTAGAGATTTTTCAGTCTGAAAGTAAATGGAGAATTATTCGCTTAATGGTTAGCAACATGTCTTTGAAATGCAGTTCACCTCCTGAGTGTGATTATGGTGTTTGTAACCTGAAAAATACAACTGGCAGAAAAGATTTGGGTGGGTTTCTTTTTTTTAAGATTTTAATCTTTCCTGTAGATGAATCCCAAAGGTTATGGACCGAAAATGTTAAGATCCATGTGACAAGAAACAGAAAATGGAGAAGGAATGGAGTTAGAGAGTAAGTAATAATTCTCCATTTCTTCCTGCATTCTGAAACTTTTTTTTTTTCATTTATCTGAAGGCATTTTCAGAGAGAAACTTGTTATCAAGACAGTCAGGTTCTAGTCTTGAATGGGATCTGCCACAGCTGCTGGAAAGAAGCTGTTTCTTTTCAGATTCTTCTCTGTCTAGTTACAAATCTCGCTCCGTCTTTACTTTCCCCTGCTGTCTAAAGAGAAGATGATGCAGTTTTTGATAGGACAAAGTATGAATTATTCATTGATTTGCTGTTACCAAGAGAGTTACACAAGACTGACCAGCTGAGCACAGTGTGATGTGTGTAGCTAAAATAAAGTAATGGAAGAAGATAAAAAGTCTTTGGAGGTTCAGGTCAAGTAGCAGGATTTGGAAATGAGCTCCTCCTTGCTGCTCGGCTGTCACATGCCTTGTGACACAGGTATTGGTTTCTTCCAGCAGATGGCATACGGAGTTTCTTTTAACAATACCAGCACCCAAATGAAGTGACATCTTCTCTACATGGATGTGTGTGTGTTTACAGATTGCTTGCCGAAGCCAGGCCCAGTGGGGTCAGGGGGAGGAGATCTGAAGGAACATCCTTAGATTCTTCAGCAAGGTGAGTGTGCTCTCTAAGCTCCTGCTTCCTTTGTATGAAGGATTTTCTTTTGTAATAGAGGTAGCGACAGCAAATTGTACTCTGTAAAAACTCTTTATTTGATGGATTTTGTTCTCTGCAATTTCTTATAACTAATAATTATTCTGGAAGAACAGGAATCTTTATGTTTATACTCCTATGACTAGAGCTGATCAGGCAATGAAAACAATACACTAGCACCAACTATAAAGAAAATTAGTTATCTGGAAAAGGAAGGAGAAGACAGTTTACTGTGGGGATCTATAATGCAAAAGTGCCTTTCCAGTCTTTGAGTGCAGTTTGGTGCCAGCACAAGTGACTGCACAGTGTAATCCCTTGGGAGCTCGTCAAGTGAATTATCTCTCTGTGTTTCAAGAAATGCTGTTTTTCCCTTTTAATGCTGGGTATATTTGATAGTGGATCAGACAGCGACGAGTAAGATGTTAATTAATAGTAATTAAAAAGTAACATTAACTTCTGCCTCAGAGATGACAAAACTACATATAGTGAGTTAGGCAAGAAAGTTAACAGTGAGTTGGCCTAAGGTACCGTGTGAAAAGTAAAGCTTACTGCTCTGCAGTGGCCCAGCTCAGTTCCTGCTCGATGGGACATCAGCAGCAGGTTTACATTGTAGATTGATCAGAAGGGACATCAGGAAATCATCTGCTCTGTTTTCCACTCAAAGCAGAACCATACTCATCTGAGAATCTTGATGAGTGTTTGTCTTGCTTATTAAAGGCTCTCATGATAGAGATCCTGTATTTCTCCCAGTAATCTGCTCTAGTGCTTCATTGTCCTTTCTGATACAGAGGTTTTCGTAATGGTTAAACTGCTGCCTTTCTTGCAACTTTGGACCATTAAATCTTTCTTACTGTAATAAACTGTGTCAGATGTAAGAGTTCTACCCAGGGTAAGTGGAAATGAAGAGACATAAATGGCCCAGCCTCGAGTGATGTGTGAGGGACAGAAGGGTCCTGTAGCACCACCTGCAAATTGGTGGCGTTTGCAGCAAATAGCGTGGCTTTGGCAGCTCAGAGCCTGCAGGGTTCCTGCCTTGCTTGTGTCCTATGCAGCTCTCCTGTCTAATGGCCTCCAGCTGCTCTGCCACCATGTCTGCTCCAGGATACTCCTTGGAGCAGTCAATGGAGGTACCTGAGGGCTGAGCAGGGTCTGACAGCTCCTCTCTGCTGTGACTAGATGTGCAGCTGTAACTAATTCCTATGCAGGAGTTCTTCTGTGAAGTCATCCGAAAGGGGAGAGGATGCCTGTGGGCTGGTCACAGGAGAGGGGAGGGAAGTGCACATTCCAGAAGCTTCTGCTGGCCTTTTGCTAGCTGGGTCTTAAGTTTCAAAAAAACCCAAGACTGTGAATGAGACCTAGAATTCCGTGAGATGAGAGTGCAGGTAAGATTCAGCGTGCTTGCAATAGCTTCTGTTGCAGAGGAGATACATAATAATACTTATTATTGTGTGGGAGTTTCGAGGGTAGTTTTGTGTCTGCAAATGCCACATTGCTGTAGGTGAGCTAAGCAGCCACAGAAGGGATCATTAGTGATTATAGAGAAACTGTTGTGAAAGCTTAATATTAGTGAGCAGTCCCACTCCCGCACTATAGAGAGAGCTGATCGATTGCTTATAGCTTCAGAAAGGACTGAGTCCTGGCTATAAACTTACTGATGCATAAACTCTGCTACCGACTTAGCTGAATTCTGGACGGTTTCGGTGCTAGGGTCAAGCGTGGTGTTGAGTAGGAGGATCCGGGTGCCAGCCGCGTGTCGCTGCCGTGCGCATCACATCCAGCTGCTTCGATCCGCTCCTGCCCACAACAAAAAAGTGTTTGTTACAGGTCAGACTTAAATGAAGGCTTGGGTTTTAAATTGGGAGATTGGCATCGGCACTAGGTTTACTTTGAATTTCTAAAATTAAAAGCCCCAATGCCTTTCCCTGTTGCTGTGTTTGTTACACTGCGTTTGTCCCGGGTGGCTGCGGGCGGCCCTCAGGCAGAGCCGGAGGGGCAGCGGGTGTTTGTGCCGCTGCCCCAGCAGAGGCCCGGGCTCCCCCCGCCCTTAGCGCTCCGGCCGCTCTCCGCTGCGCCCTGGCCTGCGGCGCGGGCTGAGCAGGGC
>VZZY01017174.1:32131-66393 GCA_013400335.1 Eurystomus gularis
CTGCCCCGACTCGGCCGGGCCCCTGGCCGGCAAGCGGGGGGCCGCGGCACAGGCCTGCGGGGAGGAAGGGGGGAGGCGGGGAACGCGAGGGCACAGAACCCGCGAGAAGATCCACGCGTGCCGCGGGGACAGCGCGGCGGGCTCTGCGCGCAGCTCTCCCCTCTGAGTATGCTGCAGCCAGCTGAGCGCAGCGTTTGTGGAGGCCGACTGCTGCCTTCCCAGCTGAGAGTCACCCTTCTCTTCAGTTCCCTGTCCCCAGCTTGTGATGCAAACCCCACGTCCCTGCCTCAGGCTTCGCCTCGAGGCCTCCCTCACCTTCGTTAGGGCTCTAACGTAGTGTGCGGCTGTTTAGCCAGAGCTTGGCTTTCGCCTCTGTAATTCTCTTTCTGTTTATAAAATCTAGTGAAGGGGATGATATGCAAGGAAACTGAGCTCTTGTGGGAGATTTCTGAGTAATTCTGTAATCAGTAATGAATGTTCACATCCTTACAAAAGTTGGATTTTGCCCTACGGCTCAAAAGCGTGGCTCTCCTCTTAAAAAAGGAGTCTTTGCTCCTGTAGTTTGAGGAAAGGAATTCAGTGAAGGATGAAAGCCAACTGGTACAAAAGGAGGGTACTAGTAGGGTTACCTTCTGGAAGTAAGGAAATTATCTATTGCATCCTATTATAGTCTGATTATTGTATTGCAGATAGAATTGAGGACATTTTTGGCGGCTCTTGTTGCACTGGTGTGTTGTTTTTTTTACTGTAGCTAGTCTTTCTGTGTACTTGAGTGGTGTGAGCGTTGGGCAGTTTGTCTGGGGTCAGTTTGTCTTCTCTGACTGACGTTACATATACAGACTTGGCGGTCAGCGATTCAAACGCTGGATCATAGCTCACAGTACTAAAACAGCACATGCAAAGAAGGATGATACCTCGATGTCGTAGTGTTTCTCATCCTTAGTGTTTAAAGCACTTCACAAATGAGATAAACATCACTGGACTGACTGTGCAGGTGGGGAAACTTATACAGATACAGGGAAAGAAAGTGGTTATTGCAGGTAGACTTTTGGACTCAGGATCAGTGTTAAGGTCTTCTGGGTATGCAGTCACCCAGTGCTCTGCCGTTACATTGTCTTGTACCTCTTGGACAATCTGGACTGCAAAAGACTGTGATGCAAACATCCACAGATAATAGAGACCTGAATCTGTAACTGCACATTGTTACTGGACAAGCTGACTACTTGTAAAATGCGTGGAGAAAATAATGCAATAGAATTGCTTTCTCCAAAGCCCAGCCCTTCAGTCTTCTGAGGAACGACAGGCTTAGAGACATACTGTACAGCGAAGTGTCTTGTGCATTCAGATACAAAGTGAACTGAAATAACTGGATAAAATTGGGTATTTATGCCCAGGAGGCAGTAAGCAAGCACAGCATGCAAATAAACACCAAGCAAATCACCAGGTGTCCTGCTGGCAGCTCTGCTGTCATTGGAAAAGGAACATGTCCTGATCTGGATTCTTTCAGAAGCAGAGAGGAATTAAGATGCTCACAGGCCACATGCGTATACATCCAAACCCATTCTTGCTGCACCTGCCAGTGGCTTAGAGGTCTCCAGGTGGTTCCCCTTGCCCTGTCTGGTTTGTATGGTGCTTCACAGTGAAGCTGCACAACAGTTTGTGCCTTGTACACCCCGCAGCTGTCCCGGTCAGCAGTCCAGCGACGGCTGCCTGGGTGTTCAGGTCCAAGGGCACAGAGCTCAGCCCTGCCCGGTGTGCTGGCAGGGACGACTCCTGCCATGAGATGTAACTTCGGCTGCAGAGTGTTCCTCCTGATCACTGGCCCTCTAATCACTGGGCTTGAATTAAAGAGGCTCAAGTTACCTCATGATATACAGCTCTGCTACTGCTTAACTTTGTACTCGCGGAGATTGCAATGTCAGGGTTCACAAAATCAGGTGGATGCCACAGCTCCTCCACGAACAAATTGGATCTGGTTCTTGGCTTCTCAGCTCTGTTTTATGACTTCTAGGATTGCAAGTCAATGCCAGAAATGCTTTTAAAAAATTATAGTTGTTTCAAGTACAAATTAAGATTCCCTTCTGTGGGATAATGGCCTAGCTTGCGGTGAGACAGGAACACAGGCTAACTTAGTGTGCTTCAGGGGAAAGGTTAAGATGTTTACAACTACAAGTTTCTTGTGCTGTCTTTGGGGGTGGAGACCTGAGCTGGCCTGCAAATGGCTGAAGGAATGAGTCTTGTGAGGATAAGATGGCCCTGTTTTGACTGAACCAATGGAAGTAAACAGTTCTTACATAAATCTTGAAGGCCGTACTGTCCAAGTGAAGATCTTTGCCTAATTAACAGCAAAATTAATATTCAAGTTCACACTCCTAAGTATGGTAATGAGCCTAACGGAGTACTTGCTAAATATGCACGACTGTATTACTCAACTCTCCGCCCAAATCATGCTAAACATCACCTAGAAGGCAGGAAAAGACAGGTTTAGGATATAAAAATCACGAGGAGAATACCTCTCAGGGGGGCAGAAGACTAAAAGTCTAGCAGAGACGGTCATCAGGCTGTACTCCTCTTCCTCCACCCAAGATAGGTAGGCCTTCTTGGTAAGAATTGTGCCTTCAATTTACTAACATCACTATCATTTCTTAGCACTATTACACAGACTTGTTTCTCTGACTGCATCAGGTGTACGTGGGAATTACTAACTTGAGCTCGGTTATCTTTCTGTACAGCTAGTGCATTTATCAATGGCAGTTCTGCAGCTATTGTATCTACTCCTTTAATAAATTTAATAGTTCTGACTTTTAGCCTGTCTCAGTGCAAGTCCACATCCAGGACTCAGAAACAGGGAACTACTGCCTCAACGCAAGCCCCTTAGCCGGGGCTCTGAGGCGGAATTCTCAGACATACTTCTTGACTCTGCAAAACGGCGCAGTGCAAGCCTTCGGGCTCTGGCAGGCAAATGTCTCTCTCAACCTTAACGCGACAAATCCAAATGGAAGCAGCTTGGGGAAGGACCTCGGAAAAAACGTCTGCTTAGAGGCTGTACGTGTATGTACTGCATGAGCAAACAGTACAGCATTCACTGCTGTATGCCTGTCGTTAAGTGTCAACCTTGTTGTATCTTAAAATTGACTGTATTGGCTGGATACCAGAAACTTTTAATCAAATAGTGACTCTTTGAACTCGGATGAATCCCCTTCGCTCTTGGCTTTGCCTTTGTGAGAGGAAGCAGGCAAAAGAAAGAAATACATCTTGATATGGTAATTCTCAGATTCCATGTGAGATATTTCTCCTCTTTATTGTTTTCAAAGACCTTTTGATTCATTCTTGTATGTTGGGAATTGTCAGTCTGTGTGCACGATTTTTGTTCAAGCGGGTTGTTCCAGTAGTGCCCACTCTTCTTTTACAGTTCTTTGTGAGCCCTTAAGAGCTTTTCAGGCATAATATTAGGTCTGAATCAAATAGTGAGCTATGTTATCTCATTTGAAAGGGTAAGTAATAGAAAAGAGCTGGATTCCATCAGAGAGAGAGCAGCTAGGACTGATGTGTAGGAAGCTATGAAAGTGTAGGTAAGTAGTGCAAAAATGACACATCAGGAGCACTGCAGCTTAAAGACCACAAATAAACTACACAGATAATTATCAGTGTGGGCCTGTCACCTATGGAAGAATGGATATTCTCTACTTACATAACAGATTTGTCTTTCAGGAGGCTGAAAACACCCCATTGTTCCAGACTGATCTGCTTTCACATTCCTTTCCTTTATGAACAGAAGAGTTTGCCTCAGGGATAGGAGCTGCTACCAACTTAAAGTAGATAATTCTACCAGGCACTGCTCTGTGGCTTGAAAGCCATGTATCTCTGTCCCTTCTTTGCTCCTGAATTTTGTGATCTGTTCTATCAGACCACAGTCCTCTTTCCTGAAATGACGGCTATGGGCCAGGAAAACAGAAAGTGATATTTTCTTAGCCATATGGTGTTTGTGCAAAAATAACAGTATTCTGGGGGCTTTCCAAAGCATACAACGTGTATAAAACAGAGAATATTGTCCTAAACTGCTTCTGTGGCTTTCAGACTCTTTTCTGATCCATGGGAGTAGGGTTCTATACTGTGACCTTCTATTAGATTATTTGTCTTTCCTTTGGCAAAATATTTTACCGTTCATTTCCCATCTCTTAGTCAGCCAGATAGTAGAAATTCAGCAGAAGAATCAGGCAAGAACCTTGGTTATGTGTTGCAGTTTTTGGTTATATGGAAGAAGAAGGCTATCTCTCTGGCTGTCCAGTGGAGGTAGGTCTATTTGCAGCAGAGAGAACATTTTCAGAGAGTATGATTTTCTTTTGAAAAGAAATCCCACTTTTTGCAGCATGAAATTTATGTTTTTCTGTCATAGTTTGTGGATTTTGAGTATTTTTGCATTTTGTGCTTGTTAGCTTCTACAGTTGTAAATTCTGTTGAGGAAATGAATCCATGTTCTAGCTTGGGCTGGATAGTCATTTTATTGTTTGACTGCACTAGCTAGCAGCTGATCTCACCAGCTGCCTTTATGAAGGTGTATTGCAGTCGCTTCTGAAGCTGCACTTCTGAAAGCTTGACACCCGCAGTGTCAAGGACACAGGTCTGCCCTAGGGATGAACTTCCTCTTTAAAAAACGATAAAGCTGCGCTGTGCTGGGTGATGTGAGAAAGCACTAAACCCACTCAACTAAAAGTGCTGCCTTTAGGAAGCGAATGCTGCCGGCTTGAAGAAAAGGGCCAGGAATGTGAACTTAGTTATTCAGACTGGTGTGATTCTCCTTTATGTTGTCTACTGCAGTTAGTTTAGTGAATCTCTCTAGGTTTTAATGCAGGAAAAAAGCATGATGAGTGCTTCTATTGTATTGTAGCAAACTCTTATTTTGGCCTCTGGCTGAAAGGCAGGATGCTATATAACTCTTTCTGTGGCAAGGTATAAGGCAATTTAAAGGCAATAAAGCTTCAGACTTGGTGAGTTTCCCATTGAGATTTTATGATTTCATTGAAATACAACTTGGCGTTGGCAGGTAGCAGAGCTCTTTAAGAAGTGTTTATCTTCTTATGACTCTTGTGAAACTCAGTAGTTTAAAAATTAAAACCTAATTCTGAGGGTGTTTCTGGGGGCAGTTCAGAGTAATCAACTTGCTAAAGATTTCATGTAAAGTCAGCACGTCTCAGGTACACTCCGGGTGGCAGGATGAGGTGCCACACTACTGGTTTAGCTGTACAGCTATAATTTTGAGAGTAAACCAACTTCTTTTTTAGCAATGTCCTCAGAATTCCTGGAGTTTGAAACCTGGCATAGTTCAAGTACCTTTTTTTTTTGTTTTTGGCTGGATAACGGCAAAGAGACTGAGTAATTGCTCTTTGAGCAATTCTTACGTGGTGCCTGCTAAGATACACTAGTAGAATCCAAGTTAGCCTTGGCCTGTTTGGGATGCGACAGCGTGTGCCCTTCCCCAGCCCAGCTGGGCAGGCACAGGCGGCGGCTGGGGACCCCTGCACAAGGGCGAGGTGCTGGGAGTGCATCGCTCAGATGTGGTCTTCCCAAGCAGAAAGCTGTTCCTCAGCCACAGGATGAGGCTGCTGTGGTGGAAGAAACCTGGACATGCTTCCTTTGGTTATAGCACATTCATATTTTCTGCTGACTCCTTTATGATACTTTTTGCTGAGTCGTCAGAGAGGTTTGGATTCAGGTTCCCGTGTCAAAGTCTCCTCTCTGTTTCCCAGTGATGGTGCCACCTCCACTGCTGTACCAGCCGTGTTCGTGAGCATGGATCCTCCTTTCATCTCCCCTGCCATCTGCATCTCATGAGCACCAGATTTCCTTTCCTGATGTCTTTTAGCCTGCCTGCAGTGTCAGCATGATGTACTCTCTATTTCTACTGGTCTTGTTACATAGCTTTCCAGCCAGTGTTCACTGTGTCTCAGATCTGTTTTAAGGACTCTTACCTGCCAGCTCTAAAAGCAAATGCCTTTGACTAGCAGCCATTATAGCTCTGTAGAAGGTATAGCAGAACATAGACGAGCCGGCTGGATAAAAGACCTGCTTGTGCTGGGAAGCTGGAAGGGTGGGTAGGGTTAACTGAAAGGAAGAAGGGAGAAGTGCTGTCCTGCCAGTGCTGGTAACAGGCATCTTGGCCTGGACGACGTAGGTGACTTATGGGTTGGTTGGGTGGCTAGAGAGCAATGCGATACGTTTATGGGTGTGGAGAGTGCTACCAAAGTGTGAATTTCCAGCATGAGGTTTTCTTTCCAGTCGTTTGTTGGTTTGGGATTTTTTTTTTTCTGAGGGCTTTAATTTTTTTCCTCTCCTTGTAACCTTGGTTTCATCACTGGTTTCTCACAGAACAAAAGAGTGGGTGTTGCGAGTAGATGTAAATTAGTGATGATGTTTTCATTATGTCCTATTTTTGATGTTTGGCTCAATTTTAAAGTATCCAGCTTCCATCTGTGAGCCTTGTACCAGGCAGAGCAGAAGGCAGCAAGCTCTTTTTAGAAATCTATACCCTGGTGCTGGATGATTTCATGCTAGTTTTCTTGCCTTTAATCTTGGTATTAAATCACCTCTTCCTCTTCCTCCTTCCTACCCAAAAAATCGGCACCAGATTTTTTCACAAGAGATGTCACCTCTTGCCCTTCCAGCACTACTTCTTTCTGAATGAAGTAATGCAAGAATATGGGCTCGCAGAAGTCACTGAGGAAAACAGGAAAAAAAAAAGTGTTTTGCCTGGAAAGGAAAGAATAACATCCCTCATTTGTATTTGTATCGCATCAGGCTCAATCTTGATTAAAGACTTTGAACATCGCCATGCATGCCAGTTTGGGCTTCTTCTTTTATTAAAGGATAGAGTGTGCAGAGGTTCTTGGCAGCATCTCTTGGCAGTAAACACAAGCAAAATCAACTCATATGTTTTAAATTGGTCTGGCAATAATACAAAAATGTGAAGAAGTACCATAAATAACATACAAATGAAGTATTTCAAATAAGCTTGGTGTAAATTGTTAGCAGTCATATTTTTTGTTTGTATTATGTTTCCTCCAAATCTGTCTGTTAGGCTTTCCTCATGTTAGATGCCAAATAATGGGAACCATCCATCACCTTGTTCTTCTCTGTCACCTCTCTTTCCACATCTGGCAGGAATGACACATTTTTTGCCAGGTGCTTGCTTGATACTAGTGCTACGATGTACACCAGAAAACATTAGGACGCTGGGAGCAGGGCGAAGGGAGTAAGTTTGTATTGAAGCACTTTTAACAGCTCACTGTATAAATCCAATGATATAAATGATTGCCTCAGTGGGAATTAGAGAATATGGCAGATGAAAAAGCTATTTAGAAACCAAAACAAACCATTCTGGCATGACAGGACAGATTTCAGGCATCAGATGCTTCCTGGCAAGAGGCCAGCGCGTAATCCTACCGCGCAGTGCTGCAGACAGGCCAGAGGCCACGGCCTCTGAATCCTTACTGATTTCACCATTGCAGGTGGAGCACGCTGGTGGGCGTACGGACAGCGATGGTCGCCAGGCAGGCACGAGGGATGCTTTTCTCTCTAAGGACTGCGCTGCCATCCACCTCAATGTTCTCTCATCCCAGATACACTACAAAGCGAACCTTGTTTTTTTGCTCCACAGCTACTGCTGCAATGCAGCTTCCTGGAGAGGGAAGCAGGATTACACAATCAGGAGGTGCTGGTGGAGGTAGGAAAGCAGAGGATGAGCTTGGCTTAGATGAACTGCACGCTCCTTGTTTGCAGTGCAGTTTTACCAGGTAATGGAGTTTCGGGGGTGAAAATCTTCAGTTTGTTCCACGGCTTGGGCAGTGAGTGTTGTAAGCGGCTGGTGTAGCTGCTGTAAGGTGGTGCCTCTGCCTGGCCTGGGTCAAAAACAGCTGAAGAAAAGTATAGAAAGGGCTAGCTTGTGTTAGTAAGAGAGGGAGGGATGGAGATACTGACAAGCAATGCATGGGCTGGACTCGTGATGTTAGGGAGCCTCTGACTGGGAGGAACTTTTGTGATCCCAGCAACCATCTGTACATTGCAGTAACTACAGCTAACAAATTTGTGGTTTTTTTCTTCCAATTATGAAATCCAAAATGGCAATTCTTTTAGAATTGCCTTTAGTGGTAGCGGGAGATAGTGACTACTTGCTAGGTTCTCATCAGTAATCTTTATTTTTCCTTGGCCAACAAGGTGGTTGGAAAATACCTTTTCTGATGCAATTTGTAAGATTCCTAGAGTTAATTTATTCATAAAATTGGATCGTTACATCGATTGTAAATGAGTTCAGGGTTTGTTCTTCTGCTTCTCTGTAGATTTTGGTGTAGTGGGACTTTGTTAGGCCAAAATGATAGGACAGATGATGAACATGGGGTGGTGATGTTTCAACAGTGAGTCAAGTGTGGTGGCTACTCTGATTGGACCTTTTGTTCCTCACACTGCTCAGTTCTTTCCTTCCACTGGTGTACCTCGTTTTCCCTGAGCTGAACTTGTGACTACACTGGATGCTGCGAAGGGTTTGTTGATGTCTCTTCTCCAGACTGGGAATCTCTGGTGTGGATGGGAGACTGACTCGTGCAGGTGACAGAAGAGCTAGATGAAGATGGGAGTTCTTCAGAAAAGAGGCTAAGAAGATGTTACTTCCCTTGCAAACACGGGGTTGGTTGGGTGACACCATACATCGTTTCTGGAGGCAACAGTTTTGCAGATGCAATTTCTTTTTTTCTTTTGTGATTTTTTTTGTTCCAGAGTGATCTGATAAATGGTGGGAAACAGCTCATAGGTCCAGTTCTATTTTCTGAATGGAAAGGGACTATTTATTACATCTGGTCAAAATCCATATGCAGCCTTGCATAACTGATCCTCTGCTTTGGCTGGTGGCAAGCTTTGCAGGCTTGCAGCCGCATTCCTCTCCTCCATTGCAAAACTTCAACCTCTGATTACCTCTTTCAGCCACTGTCACTAGTTAATAGCAGAAAGGGGAAAGGGGCAGCTTGAGCTAATACTGACACAGTGCTTCTAAAGGCTAACAAAGCACAGGATTTAGTAATGTCCATGGAGAGTTATTTGATTACTGATAAGTCCTGCAGTTGCATCCATTTTATAAAACCCTGATTTTTATGAAGGAGAAAAATTTGTTGCCTTTTTTTTCTCCCTTTTTCTGAGCTGCTATGAAGTGTTCTCTTGGGGCCACTTGAGAGGAAGAGGTTAAATACCACTGAAGAAGGATGGAGGACAGTGCTCTGAAGGGACAGTGCTCTGCTGTACTGTTGTGCTGGCGCTGCTTACTTTCACGAGCTATCCTTAGAAAGATAAATATTTCCCTTAACAGATTTTTGTTAAGTAAAAATCTATTAAAATCTCATCTATAAAAATAAATAGCTGTTTAACTTAACTCCTAGCTCTTTATTCCATACTGGCTGTACTCATCCTGGAGGAACTTGGAGGAGCTGCTTAAAGTGACACCGGTGATAGACTTAGCTGCGATCTCTCTTTGATATGGCAGTCATTCCTAGTGTTTGTTAGTGCCTTTGTGGCAATACTGCAGTTACAGAGGCAGGCTCGTCTCAGTGCCAAAAGGGAGGACAGCTGCTGCCCCATGCGCCTGGACAGCTTACCTTGAGGTGTTTTTCTCTGCCCTTGTAACAGTGTTTTTGTGTATTTGACAGAAAGTGCAATCTCCTGTCTGTCCCACCACACTAAGACCAGTGGTATTGCCTGCTGATTTCTGCCTTAGTAATCATCGTTACAGCCTATAGTTGCAAGACATTTCCTTGCAGCACCCATGGATGCTCCTCGTGGGATATTTGCAGAGCTGTGGGACATCCAGTGGCTCTGTTGGTGGTTGGAGATGAGTAGAGCCAGCACAGAGCTGCTTTGAAATGGTTGGTGTGGGAGGTGAGGTGTGTGGCACTGGTACCGGCTGGCGGTGGCATGGACAGGGGCTTCAGGTACTTCTCGTGAGGTTTCAAAACATGCTTGGCGTGTGGGTGCAAGTAGATATTCCAGAAAAGGTTCTCCTAAATCCTTAAAAATCAGTTGTTTTCAATTCCTGCTTTTAGCTTGTCTTTCCAGTCTAGTGGGCCTTCTTGACGAAATGGAAATAGTGAGTATCTTCTGTGAGTCCAGAAGCAGCTGACATCGTACCCTGGGTTTGTGTCCCCACTCCCAGTTTGCGCAGCCTCTCTGAGCATTGCAGTTACATGAGGATTCCTTCAGTAGTTTCTTGATGCAAGGCCCTTCTTCTCTGAGCACAGTAACTAAGCTGGACTTGCTCAGCTCAGAAACTTTATTTATAAAGACTTGCCCAGTACAAGCAGCCTTCCCAGAACTGTCCGACACTACCTAACTACCTCAACGTGATGTGTAGAATCTTCACAGTCATGTAATTCACAGCTTGATGTACCAGGCTGAAAGAACAGTGCTCAGTCTCTGACGTGGATGTCAGCGTTACTGTGAGCATAGATGGTGTGGTACAGATGTACCTTGACAAGACTTTCCCAGTGAGTTCAGCCATTGGCACACTTAGTAAGGTCTAATTTACCTCCTCAAATTTGTGTCCAGGTATTTAGTACTTGTGTGAAATGTTGTAAGGCAGCAACTTTATTCTTTCTGTCAAATAGTCAATACGTAAGGCATAAATGAGCACAGTTTATGCAGTAACTGTGTGGGTTTTTTCCCCTAGTTAGTAACTTTCAGATTTTTATAACCTTCAGCAAGTCTTCCAGTTACCAGTTTTTCTACCTTGCTCTGAATTCAGCAGAGTGCTTTGGCTCATTCACATCTACAGTTTTGTGAATGGGCCCACTTGAGAAATACATATCTTGCTGAATCAGATTGGCACGGGTTTCTTTGCCCATCTGGAGCCCAAAAATAATTTTCAAAACAAACTAGGGAATTGAGCCACAGAGTCTACAGATTAACACTGTATATATCCATGTTCCCTACACTGTTTTGAAAACTGCCCAGCTGCTGTTTTTTAACCTATTACCTGAATAAACAGGCAATAATAGGAATTTTGAATAGTAGAAATTCAGAATCATTCCTATATCCCTTTCCTTCTCTTCCTGAATGTTTTATGTTTAATGGAATTAAAGGAGTTGGCATGTGAAGAACGGAGCCGGGAGATCCCCCTCTCCCCGTGTCAGTGTCCGTTATGCTGGTGACTGGTTTGGAAGCCGTGTGGGTGCAGCTTGGCTGTGCCCTTGCACACACGCAACCTCTGACTTCTTTAGGCTGCACCTCTGCCCACCAAAGAAATCCCCGGATGGCAGCGGCATTGATTGTGGTGAGTTCCACACTGTTCATCAGGCTTCTTACTTCTTGCAAAGGAGAAAAACTACCTGTGTACCCTCAGTGGGATGTTCTTGAATATGCCAGGGTAGGAAACAGTCTTCTGGCTAGCCACAGGTTGGGAAAGCTGCAGTGTGCTGGGTTTCCCGCAAAGCTAAGCGATCCCAGTCCTTCGATTTTCTGTTTTGCCCTTCATGATAATCCTCTTTCTCCAAGTAAGATTATCCTCCTGTCTGCAAATGTTTTGCTCAGATTTTTATAATTAACTTGGTGTCAACATTTATACAGCCTTACCTTGTTTTGTCCAACTGCACTGAAAGATGTTTTTAAAAAAAATTAAAGTGCAACTAGTAGTTACTGTTCACAGTATCTAAAAGTTGACTTGACACTCCAGTTAGTGCTTTATTCCTTCTCCCAACATGGCAAGCCCTTAAGAGGGTTGTTGCTTTTCCTCTTCATGCAAGTTTGGGGGCCTGAGGCCCTGCTTTTTAGTCTTTTGGCCACTCTGTTTTTTGCAGGAGGACTAGGTGCTGAGTATCCTGGCATGCCATGCCTTCTGCTTTGTAATACTAATGTGTTTGTTCCCGTTTCTTGCAGACATTGGTGCCATTTAGGATTTTGACATCTTGTCTCTACCCTAGAGCTGCTATTTCTGGATACTGAATTTTTCTCAAGTACTGTAGCTGCGTGGTGGTTGAAATGCTTTGTTCTTCCTAACGAATTGTAGCAGATGCTTTCTGGAGTGTGAGGCAGGGATTAAGGAGAGCTATAGAGTTGCTTCTGGAGGAATTTGGCATCATTTGCAGTGGAATCCAGCAGCTGATAACATAGTTAAACCTTCCAGCCTTTTCCATAAAAACAAAATATCCTTTTTACTAACCTTGTGCCTTTATGTGACCTTGTGGACCAGCCTGGCCAGGTTGTGATCCTCATTTTGCCCTGTATCATTGTATTTCAGAAGGATGTATGTAATACTGATACATAAAAATGTATCTAACAGTGGAAAGACGTGCTTTCAATTCTGCTAAAGGAGGAATTATTTTCTAACGGTGAAAGATTGTGTAATGAGGCTTCCCTTGAAAACTGCATATCAGTGCAGATTGTATACTTCTCGTGGGTGGTTGGCGATGTCCTTTCCAATGACAGACTGTTCAGCTAGATCTTGTTACCAGTGTTCTCTTCATTAAATCAAATGGAAATCCATGGCTTTCTTGTTAAAATCCACAGTTTTGTGAACTGTGCATTTTTAATACATCTTATTAAGTGTTGAGCAGTTATAGTTGCTTCAGATCTCTGACGTAAGAATGACTGGGACTTCTACATTCTTTGCCCTGCAAAAGGACTTAGAGGAGTCACTGTCCTCCTCATGCATCCCGCCTGCGAGGCAGGGTGGTTGCGGATGTGGAGGGGCTGTGCTGCGAGCCAAGGGGCTGGAAGCAGCCATGTGTAACAGCAAGAACTGACATCCTGCCGTACTGACTGTTGAGTCAGTTGATGCAAGGGTTCAAACAAAAAAAATCCACTACAAATAAAAGTCTACTGCTGAATTATGCTCTCTCTAGAGGATGAGTTTCCAAGCAGTTGGACGTGACATGGCTTGGCATGGTGGGGCATGATGCTGGCTGGAGTCTCTAGGTGATGTTGTCGTATAAATTGCTAGCACCACTGTAGCACTTCACAAGAAGTACTTTTCACCCAAGCTAATTTTGTTTAATGAGTTTAGCCTCATATCATGTGAGGTAGCACTCAGGAGAGGCACAAGAATTTCTTTGTCATACCTCAGTCTCCCTGAAGTGCACCCTTAGGAGCTGTAATCCTGATTATTCACTGATTCTGTGAAGTAATAAATCACTGATACAAAGCATTGCCTTTGAATCCAATGTTTTCTATGTGGTGAGTGGACCTACAACTTTTCTCAGTCTTTGTGATGTGTCCCTGCACTAACAATCTCTCTGAATAGTATTATTATGCTTTATGTGGTAATTAGCTAGTTAACAAGTTCCATTCAGAGTCAGCAGTTTGTTTTACTGTCTAGCAACCAGTACAGGTCCATTTAAATATGTCATTTATAGTCTGTGTAAGTAATTAATACGAGATTTTAAATTATGAAGAAGATGAGGGATCAGCTTCAGTCTTTAATTTGGATTGAATCCACAGCTTGTTGCATAGGAGTAGTATGGGATCTGTCTTACAAATTACTGCAGTCTGGGCTCCTTTCTTGACAGACAGGATCCCAGGCCACAGTCTTATGGCAAAGCAGGGAACCAAAACAGGTTTACCCACATTTGATTCCCATCCCTGTTGGCGTCAACGGCGTTTTCATTAGCAGTTTGTCTGGATGGTGATCAATCATCTGTTTCGTGTAGAAGAGCTCTGGAGAACTGTGTGGTGGCTTTAAATTGTGTACTGCTGCCACGGACATAAATTGGTTGTGTGGATGCTGGCATCACATCTGTTGGTGTGTAAATTATCTGTGTCAGGATAATGTTGCGATGGAGAGAGGCTGCAGAGGATGTCTGGTGTACCTGAACGACTTTTTGTCCTTCGTTGTTCCTGTGTGAGCCCTGTAATCATCACAACATCCCCAGCTGAATAAATACTGCTGCTGTGACTGCACTGGGAGGAGGAGGAAGGTGAAAGCATGGTGCTGGAGCAGCGGCACAAACTGGAGGCGCTGAATTGCCAGGGACCTTAGCCGCTTCCTAGAAGCATTGCATCTTCTTTGTTGCTTGCTTCCAACATCTGTCCTTCCCTCTGTCTCAACCCTTCCTTACGCCGTGCTGTGCTTGTGCTGAACCATGCAGCACAAGTCTCAGGCTTGCTCTGGTTTCCTGAGGACCAAGCTGCTCCCTGGTCTCCCTCCTTGCAGCACGTGGGTGCAGGCGCTTTGGGTGCAGCCCCTCAGGCAGGCTTCAAACCTTTGCTTAGGAAAGCATCCTGCCAAAACATCGCATCCCAGAGCTGGAGTCTACTGGAGACAGTGCGTAAAGCAGATCCCACAGCCAGGATCCAGCCCCTGGCTCCCTGCTGCAGTGCAGCCCTGCCTAGGCAGGGTGCGGAGCACCCCCTCCTCTGCTCAAGTCGCTTTAATGCCCTGATTACTGACGTGGCTAAGTCACCATCTCGCCTGTAATAATTACAGATTTCCTCTGTGATTTTTCACTTGTCGGTTGCCACAGCAACCGTGCAGTGGCTTGGCTGAAACGCTGTCACGAGGGTTTAAATCTGAAGCGGCTCAGCCTTTCCTGTGCTATGGCGCATCTTCCTTCTTGCCCCCGGCACCATGGTAACCGGGCAGTGGCATCCTGCCTCGGCGATGGCACCCTGTGCTCGCTTCCCCTGCGTCCACGGGCCTGAAGGGATGCTGCTCTTACCCTCTGTGCGTATCCGCATCTCTCCCGTTCCCGTCTCAGCAGTGCGCAGCGGGAGGTGGCACTGGGATGCGTGCTGGCTGTTGTACAGCCTGTGCGCAGTCTGAGGGAGCTGAACCCAGCCAAGGTTAGTTTGTAACAGTTGTGCGCCCGGATGTCACCCTTGGGATATTTGCAAAGGGGTTTAAGGACTAAAGTTGTTCTTCAGCTTCCACAGTTCTTGAAAAAACTAAGGGGCCATTTCAGACATTAATACAGCCTGGCTCTGCATTTCAGGAATTTGTTTCCAGAAACCTGCTGAGAAGGCATCCAGGTGAACTCGAGAGTCCCAGGGGTCTGAGCTGATGGGCTACACCCACATGCCAGAGGTACTGGAGTAGCAATGGGCAGCCAGGTGATCTCGGTTTGAGGCGAGCTGGGTATTACTCTCCACAGGGTTTGGTTGAGCACAGGATCGAGCTCGCAGGAGCTGGTTTCGGTAACCTTCGGTAAGTGGGGCATTCCCCCAGCCAGGCTGCAAGGTTGCAGCTCCGGGTTTCCTCTGGGTGATGTCTGTCCTGGCTGCTGGCAGTCGTGAGCAGCTGCTGGAGCGAGCTGATGGCAGTGGCACTTCTTATGAATGCAGCCGACAACAGCCGACTCTGAAGTGAAGGAGAGCGCGGCGTTTCCAGCCGGCAAGCTGGCTGCGGGGAGTTCTCATCCAGGTCGCGTAAGTGCCTTCGTCTTGTCCCTGCGTGCGGTGGGGCTCGGCACAGAGCGGCCGAGCCTGCCAGGGCTGCGCCCCTGCGTCGCGTTCAGAGGGGAACGCGTGTCCCTGTGGGCGTGCGGGCAGGCGTGATGTTAAAATGTCCCTGTTGTGGGTACGCGTGGGTCGCGGTTCCCCGGGCTGTTTGCTGGTCCCCTTGCAAAAGAAATGTCCCGCATGTGTCTGCTTTTCCGTGTCCTCAGCTGAAATGGGGTCACCTTGAGAAACCAGAGCGAGTGCTCCTGCTTAAGATGTTACCCTTGCTTGGTGCAGGCTGCCTCCAAGTGAGCCTTTTTATGACTCTTGGAAGCAGAATAATAAATTGTGCCTTTACAGTACATTTTATTTGATGCTATTTATCTCTTTATTTTCATTACCTCTGAGGCAGCAGTGGTAGGATGCTGAGGAATAAAATCTTGCAAGGAATATAAATTACAAGGAATTTCCTTGGATGAAGCTCCACTTGAGGGTATTTTGTAATAGTTTAATTTTTCCAAAACTACAGAACGCTTGTGGAGCAACTAATTTGAAAAACACGGCTGTGTCATAATTTAAGCTGCTTAACCTCTTGAGAGCTGGACTGTACTGGTGTGGGAAATGTGTGGAAATCAGCAGGCAGGGTTTGGATATGTTGTTGCCATCTGCATTTAAAATGAAGGATTCAAAATCTGCAGGCTTGGAGAGAGGTTCTTATGTATAGCTCACTAGTAAAGTTCCCTGAAATATCCAAGTGCAGGATTTTTTAGTGGGAACTATTAAGGAATGACAAACTAAAGAAAATGCATAATTTTTTTGGCTAAAATTAGTTTAGCTGTGCTTGTTTTTTACCAACATCTATGTACAGTTATGCCACTTGCATCAGCTTCTAAGAGATGCTTTTTCAACCCCTGGTTTTCTTTTCTGAGACAATGTACTTCTTTCACCGGAAGGTATAGGCACATTTCATCCCAGCTTAACTGCTCTGAGAGTTCTTGAATCAAAAATGAGCTGCTCAAAAGTTTAGTGGGTCACCTGAATCCTAGTGTGCCGTAATCACAACATTCCCACCTGTTCTTATTCATTGGATTACGGACCAGGAGTCCCTTCTTTGTCCCATATTTGTTGGAGGGAGGGAAAGCAGAGACAAGGGCAGAAAGATATTTAAAAAAAAAAAAAAAAGATGTATTCATATCCAACCACCAGACCCTGCTTAGAGGACATCTAAGGGAAGAACCCGGACACATGAGTGTAAGGACACTTCTGACTGTGGACGAGTTTTTAAACTCGACTGAAGGTTTCTGTTGTAGCTTTGCTGGTGGTTCAGCTCTGACCTGATTGTTGGTCTCGCTAGGCAGGTGGGTGTTGCCATATCATGGTGGATACTGTAGCGTGCTTCCAAGATAGGGATGTGAGGTTTTGTCTCATGCATTGCATCTTGCTTTGGGCGTTTGCTGCAGTTTTCAGAACAGACTGTCTGGAATGGCAGCTAAATGTGCAGTGAGATAAGGCAGCTGTGCAAAAAGCCAGTTTATTAGGGAAGACACGTACTGCCCCCTGCAATATTTACTGTTTTGTCAAGACTTGAGGGACAAAACCAGTCTCCCCATTTCTATTCTTCTGAACAGTAGTGGGAGTGTTTGATCCTGTTGGTGTCAATAAATAAATAAGCAACCATGAATAACAGACACTTGAGCTTTACCTGTAACTATGACAACTGTGTCCTTGACAACTTCAGTACAATCATGGAGTTTCCAATTACAGCCTGTTCCACACAAAGCCGTTAAGGTTATTAGAGGCATAAACAGCAAAAGCAACTGTCAGCTTGTGTTTTCTGGCAAAATCCATTTTGGAGGTAGACACATGTTGGTATTTGCAGATGGCTGTTGCTTGTTTTGTTGGCTGTTGCTCGGTGGGAAATGCCTTTGTGAGCAGTGCCCTCCAAGGACAAACTCACCATTTCTCGGTGAGAGTCACTCTTTGCGCTGACTTTTTTTTTGGCTGCTGCCTGTGAAACTGCTCCAGCTAAGTGCTGAGCTTTAGGGTGTCGGGGTCTCTTTCTGATGCGTGGGTTGTCCTGTAGACCCAGCAGATCTCTTTCGCCCAGTGTCTCAGTCACTGTGGTGATCCGGGTGTGTGGTCTTGATGTTGTGTGCCGCATGTAAAAGCCTTCGCTTTTGAAGTACAGGGCTGTGGCCTTCGGTTAACAAAGCTGGGTGAAGAGCAGCAGCTTGATTCTCTTTCCTGTGCTGTCTGATGAGGGTGGTGCTAGGTACTGTTCTTTCCGAAATGAAGGGATTTGGCTCTGTTTTGTGCTGGATTTGTACAGGTGCTGGATGGAAAATCTAACGCCAGCCTTATATGAACATTAGATGTAAATTTTCTTGCAACTACCTCTTAACAGGACTTTCCTATTCCCGTTATGAGTTGAGATAGCCTTAGTCTAGCTACCACTAGAAATTCTTGGTGTTACTCTAACAAAATTCTCCTGCAAACGCACTTGTAAGCAAATTCAATTTTTTTTCAGAACTATACCTTTGAAAAAAACCCTGCTGCAGTAAAAGGACAGATTGTATTTCACTGAGTGCAATCAGGCTTTCCTGACTACATGGTCTATATTGAACTCTGAACTCTGCTTCTGGGACCAAATGAATTGCAGTTAAATACATCACCGTGCTGGCAGGCTCCTTCAGTTACTTTGTTGTTTACTACATTTACGTGGCTAAAGCAGTAAGTCAGGATTTCTAATGTCACTCTGCACTCCGTCAATAGCAACGGGCTAAGTCACTCAATGTTTTCCTGCTTTGATCTGTTGGATGTGGACATTTTCTGTCTCCCCAAAGGAGTGTGTGGCGATACATAAAAACTGCGGCGCATTTTTGAACAGCCAGTGCTGTATACATTGAATCTTTTTATGTAGATACTGTGATGACATAAGGTTGCCCTGTTCTTCCTCAGATGCAGACTAAGGAAGGACATGATTATGTTCAATGGATGACAGACGATATTGTCTTTCACCTCGCCCATACTTACACTTCTTTGTGAAATCTTGGGGATATTGCAGTCTCTGGGATTGCCTTAAGCTGATTTTAGAAGTTAAATACTTGAGTTGCATCACCTAAGTCATGAAAAATGCTTGTTCATGAACACTGCAAATGAGGAGACTTGCCCCCCTTTAAGAACCAGCCTTGGATTTTTATTATTTTTTAAGATAGGGCCCTTTAGCTCTCTGTTCTGTGCATCACAGACACAGAACACTGTCTGCCAGAAGTTGATGAAAATAATGAAAAATTAGTAGCAAGGGATTTTCAGGAGTTTATGGGGTGCAGAATGTAAGACTGGTAGGACTGGTTAAGATTTTTGCTTGTCTCTTGTCACACTGTTGCAGAGTTCTAGAGATGAACAGGGCTTGGGCAGCACGAATGAGGCTGGAAAGCTTGTCCCTGCTCAGCTCAGAAGCTGCAGTCCCATCCAGCCCTGCTTTTGGCAGCCTTTTTATCTTCTCTTTCAGAACTGCTTGACTCATCTCTGACTTAACCTACGGCTGTCACTGCTTATGGGATGGCTCTGTGACTCCCATTGTCCAAACTCTTTCCAGCTTGCCTCTGATATATTCCAATCTGATTCTCTTCCAGAAAAGCTGGTTGAAGAGCCCTGATGTGCAGGGAGCATTATGGAGGTTAGAAAAGGAGAAACAAGCTCATGGAAGATGAGCAATACAAAAAACTGGACAAATGCTTTATCACATTGTGGGTCTTTGTAACAGTCGTTGGACTCACTATCCTGTGAAGCCAAGGAAATTGATTTTCTTTTGGAATTAAAAATTAGCTTTGCAGTGTTTTCCCACTTCCAGCATGGCTACCTGAGTACTGCCAGGTTTTCAGCACTGTTCTTTTGTTTCAGTCCCAGGAACCACAGCTGACTTGGTCCTTCAACTTGCAGTTTCTTCAGGACCTCGGGCTGCTGCCCCTGTGCCCACCAGCAGACCCTGCACAGCTTGCAGTGCAAGTAAGCCTCGTGCTGCTTTCACAGCAAGATGCACCCAAGCAAAGAGGGCTAAAAGATAGTTTGAGATGTTCTGAATTTCACAATAAATAACAAGTAGCACAACAATACCCCTGCTGCTGTGCGTCATGGAAAAGTCAAGTGAAGGAAAACAGCAAGAAAAGGAATGAATTTGCCTTTAGCTCCCTGCTCCTCAAATACACATTGTGAAGACTTGTGGAGTCATTGCTGTGTGCAGCTTGTGCCACTGTTTCTGAACCACTTAATTGTTCCTGGTTAAATGGGTTTGGAACAGCTGAGGGACAGATGAATGTGCCTCCATGAATTTCAAACAGGCTTCTGTGTCTTTGTCATGAGTTGCGGAGAGAGATGCAGAGCTGCAGTGCTGAATCCTCATGTGTGCCTTGCAGCGTCTCTGTTTCACCTCTTACCTTTGCATCCACCCCGAGATGCTTTCAGAGGCAGGTTTTTGCAAGCTGCGGTCTGAAACACGGACGTCATGCTGCGTTAGCTTCTCTGCCAGCAAGCAAGAGGTTATACGCACCCCTAGTTTGTATATTGTTGCTCTTGTATCTGGATCAAGTCCCCCTGAATGCTGGTGTCCTCTCTAATTTTTTTTTTTCCAGGGGTCCCCCCCAAGAAACACCATCTTGTTGGCTCACAGAAACGATGCATCTTTATGTGTTCACAACAGGCTGCTGCTGCTGAACGGCTGTTGTCGCTCCTAGTAACTAATTTTGCCTGTCAGAAGTGATCGCTCAGTACAGAATGTTAAGAGCTGCTGTTTAAGAAAAATACATGCAGTTTCACAGTGTGCATTTAAAAAACCCCACGTATCCTTGTTTCATTTGCTCGATAAAGTCTACTGAGCTTCCTCTTAGAAAATAATTCTTTGTACTAGAAGAATGTGACTGTGACTTAAACTGTATTTGGCAATGCATGTGTTTACGTAATGCAAGACTACATACAAAAATATATGCAAATATATCTGCAAAATTAATGTATTGAAGATTCACTTCAGAACAGCTGTTTTGCGCGGTCACCGGTCGTGATCGCCTTCTCTGGCCTTACAGGAAAAATATTTAGCAAAGACTTTTATGATTCTCTTTCTGGAAGAACCTCACTTCTTTGAGGGCTCAGGTAGCTAGCATTTAATCACAAGTCTAACCCAAACATGGTCCTTCACATCTCCTTTACAGTCTGAGACCTGAAGTTGGTGGCTGTATTTTGCCTGGTTTTAAAGGATGCAAAGCCTTAGGCAGCTGCTCCGAAGCAGCCGTGGTGATGCAGCGTGGCTTTGCTGTGCTTCTGACATGTGTGAAGAGCTCATTTCTGCTGGCTTGCAAACTGTGCCACTGCTGCTTGCCGAGCTAGAACAAGCTGGGCCGGTGGGAATTGATCAAGAGGTGGATTATGGAGACAAAATTCAGTTGTTTTATATGATAACCAAATAACATGTGCTTAGACAAATACGCCAATCACATCAGCTGATCTCCTCTGAGAATTTTTGTGCATGATGGCGATGGGAAAGAAGTTGATTTTAGTTCTACGTATATGTGATATTACGTGATTTATTCTGACTCTGGACTAGAAAATGGTAAAACATTTTATATAACAACTGTCAAGGAAAATTAGGGCTAAGCTACTTTAGTTTTAAACCCCTTGCAATTATTTTTTTTCTACAAGTATTTCAGAAAGCCAGTACCATTTCCAAATATATTTTTGAGCCTTTTATGAATACTATATTTTAAGCATTAAAAGACTTAAGATAAACAGTAAATATAAGTAAAAGATAAAATAACATTCTGAGTGTTTCATCTGGGGAAGGAAGAGTAGGTACCAGTGGGGGGAAAGCCGGACACTGGCGGGTACAGCCATGTAGCATGACTGGAAGGTAGGTTTGATTGGTATGTGAAGAGGCATCCCCTCACTGTGGGGAGCGGAGGTTAGTCAGCTGGTAGCAGAACACCCGCGGGAGATGACTGAAGGGATTAGAAGGAGGAGACGAACCTCAGTGGGTTGCTTTAGCCTTCTGTCACAGGTATGTTCTGCTCCATTTGTTAGTTCCTGCAGAGCTATGTTCACGTTAGCTTTAACAGGCTCCTAGAGACTTTTTTAAAGTTACACTTTAACTTAAGGAGGGAATTGTAGATTGCAGAGGTACAGACCAGATAGATAGCTCTGAGCAGAGGACATGAATCGAGGTGGTTAATCATTGTGAGAGGTGATGGGCTGGTTCACCCTTTAGCAGCTTTTTTTCCACAATGGTAGTCTCACCGACTTACACTCACCTTTGTTTTTTACTAAACGATGGTCACGAGATAAGAAATTTTTGGTATTGGGATATTTCTTTACACATTGATCATGCAAAAGTTAGCGCAACTAAAGAAAGAAGCCGAGAGTGAAAAAATAAATGAATTGAATTTATCTTGTCTTAAAAGTGAAGTTACTCTTTTCTGTAAAAAAGTAACTCTACATGTGTGACCAAAAGCCTTGCAAAGCAATCTTGCTTTTTCCACAAATGTTGTGCAAGTGTTTGCTCACCTTGGCAGATTTCAAAATACCTTGAATTTGAAACAGAACTCAGAGCAAACTAAGTGAAACCAAGTGTGGTAGCAGTTGTCTGGGAAGGTATGGGGAATTTTCTTTCTATTCAAGTATTAACAGGTCCAGGAATTAATAGATCTCCATGGGTAAGGAGTGTTTTTGTTTTGCCAATTTTGAAAAAGCTCAAGTGTAAAGAAAGGCAAATGATACCCTGGCAAAGTCAATACAGAAATTAGATTTCTGATAGGTTAGTGTAGGTTAAGTGAGAATTTGTATCATGGCAGCAATGGGCGAGCTGCTTCCCTGCGTCTCGTCATCAACATCTGTTTGCATATTTTATTGATGGCATGGAAATGATGTCAGCAGTAAGCTGTGATCTCCTGCTGGAAGACAGCTCCATTCTTGGAGTGTATCTGTTCAATAGAGCTCTTTCTGGGCAATAGTGACATTTCATTTGGACTGAAAGCCTCAGTCCATTGCTACTAGGTCATCCCCACCCATTGCGGGTGGAGGGACATCCAGTGAAGTGGGAAATGGCAGCTTAGTCTCTGTAGAGGCAAAGAATGCCTCTGGTGTCCTACATAGAGCACAGGGTATCACACTTCTAGGTGTAAAGTTTGAATCTATCCTGTATCCTGGGTAGTAATTCAATGACCTGTTTTATCTAGTTATGACTTCCAGCCAGGCTTTCTGCACAGGAGATCCAGAGTGAAAAAGGAGTCATATCATCATTCGTGCTGCTTGACTTTACAAGGTCATTTAACCAGCTGTGGTAGAATCACAGAACGGTTGAGGTTGGAAGGGACCTCTGGAGGTCATCTGGTCCAACCCTCTGCTCGAGCAGCATCACCTAAAGCAGGCTGCTCAGTTTGGTTTTGAAATCTCCAGGCATGGTGACTCCACGCCCACTCCGGGTGACCTGTCTGGGGTTTTTCTACGTTTAGGCGGTGCTTACGGTATTTCAGCTTGTGCCCGCTGTCTCTTGCCCAGTCACTGGACACCAGTGAGAAGACCCTGCCTCCTTCTTTACTCACTCCCGTCAGGTATTTGTTACACTTTGATGGGATGCAACCTGAGCCTGCTCCAGGCTGAACGATCCCAGCCTTCACAGCCTCTCTTCATAGAGGTGTGATTAATTGGCAGAAACTGGTTTTTCAGGGGATTGATTTTCCTTTATTTCCTAATGCTTCTCCTGCTGCCTTTTTGTATTAGATGAGATTTTTCTCATAAACTTAGGTCAAATCTAAATAACAGATTGGCTTCAGAGACTGACTGGAAACAAATTTTTTAAAGTTCAGTATAATCTACAGAGAAACTCGAGAAAGAGAAGCAAGGGAAAATAGGTAATGATCCTTCCTCCCTGGGCCTGCTAAAGCCAGGACATACAGATTTAGCCTGGAAGTCATTTGCCTCCACAAGACCTAGCATCAGACTTGGGTCTCAGGCCAGACTGCTCTGTGTCAGCATTCGTCCATCAAGGCCAGCTTTCAGTTTCTTTGGATTGAAAGTAGTGGGAGGGCAAATTGAAAAGAGTGGCACAGTGGTAGTGGCTGCATCCACAGGGACATGAATAAGTGTTTGCTTTTGTTTTTTACAGAACGTCAGCTCAGCCGGAAAGAAATCTCTGAAGATTGAGTCTTTTTGAGTAAAGAACAGATAAGATGGCGTCAATGTTGCTTAGTCGACAGCTAACCTGTTGCCTGCAGCAAAACTCCCGACTGCTTGTATTTGGTAAGTGGTTTTTTGTATTTGCTTGATTTGTATTTGGTAAGTGTTCAACTTATGCTAGTGGACAAAATTCCAGTTTGAGCATTACTAGGGTTTGTCCGGTGGTGTTGAATCTTTCAAAACTTGAAGAATATGATGTTCTGCATCTTAGATAATGATGCAGAAGTGGCCCACAAAGGAGCTGTGGTGCTGGTTTGGTTTTTTTAATTCTGCAAACAAGAACTCGGTTAATAATTTGCACTGTAAACACGCTGGCTGAAACAAAGCTCTTCAGCCCTTGGAATTCTGCTCTTACTTTCTGATGCTCCATGGTGCAGACATTAAACAATCATCTGTCAAAATGGGCCATTTTTTGGTTTTGTGCGATGTGGCGTGACCCTGCCTGTCCTCCCTTGCAGGGAGGTTCTGTGTGGCTGACTTGAAAAGGTGGCTCTCACTGGGGACGTGTGTTTCTGTCCGGAGGTAGCTCTAGTGTGAGATAAAAACCTACCACATGGCATCAAACTACTTTCTGTTAAGTGTATAACAGCAAGTTCTTGCTTGGCCCAACTTGTAATTCAGCATGTGGATGTGTAATTAAACCTGCAGTCTGTGAAAGAGATGTAAAAACTAAATTTCTGCTGGCTTTGTTGGACAAAGCAGTGCAGAATCTAAGATCAGGCATCCACCTTGGGTGCTGTTACTCAGGATGCAGTATGGCTGAATGGCTTTTTCTGTGATCAAGTAAATATTAATGTTTCTTCTCTCCAGCAGCCCTTCTGCAGCACCACTGTGCTCCTTCTGCCACTGCCAGGCAAATACAGAACCTTCCATTTGCTCAGAAACTGAAACATGACTGATTTCCTTTTAAATAATACGCTTTGGGGAGCAACTGACTTTTGGGTAAAGAACACAAAGTCTGGTCTTATAACTATTGGAAAAGAGGTCAGTGTTTCAGTGCAGGATGCGCTTCTATTTCTGGGAGTGACGCACTGATTATCTGTGCTGTGCAAGAGCAATGATGGTTTGGTCAATAGCGGGCAATGGAAAGCGCTTGCAGCAAGCAGGCCTTCGTTAATTGCCAGTCCGTGGAGCTAATCTGTCACCTCGGTATCACTTAATGAACCATGTCCCTCCCAGCGTCTTGCGCAGTTCTGTGCTGCTTCCCAACCACAAAGACAAATGCGTTGCCGTTGTGCAAGATACTTGATGTCACTGGAGGGCAGAGGCACTCGCTCGCTCCTCCTTTCTCACCATTGCCGTGAGCAGATGTAGATCTTCAGTAAGAAAGGAAAGCAGCTCTGGGCTCCATTAATTCATCCCTGCTCTCAGGAAACTTGTAAGTGGGAAAGCCTGCTCAAATATTGGAGCAAAGAGTAGAGGGCCTTGGCTGCAGGATGTATGGCAGGCCTGTGGCCTGTGGGACTTAGTGCATCCAGAGATTAAAAAAGACAGAGCAAGAGGAGAACTCCTCACTGGAAGGACTATATCCTGGCGGTTTTTTACCCTGCAGAATTCCTGCCTGACAGAAGAGGCAGGAGGCTCTGGTGCTTCCAGCAAAAATGGGAGCTTCAGGCCATTCTTCTGGTGAGCCCCAGCTAAGGTTGCAGTGCCGCTGGTCTCTGCTGCTTCTAGGGAAATGCTGAGAATGATGTCCAGGAGCTCTCTGCTCTAGAGTGCTCTCCTCCAAGATACTTTGGAGCACTCAAGTTCAGAGCTTTACAGACAAAAATAAGAGACTTGTACATGACTCCCACAAAAATCCTGCAGTGCTGTGCGGCCTGCTATTTTTTTTTTTTCCCTATAAGTACTGAAATGACAGGGTTTGCCAAGGCGGGATGGAGGTGGAAAGAGTTTGCCTCTTGTTAGAAGTCTCTTGGTCTGTAGGCTGTCATGTTTCAGTTGTTTGTGTGCATTTTTAAAGCAAATGTGGGAGTTAGCATTGTGCTGGTCCTGAGCGTGAAATAAACTGGTTACTGACAAAAAGGGGCACTTGGAAAGGAAGGACGTTGGCAAGTTTGCGTGCACCGCAGCAGTCACTGCATGCACATGAGCATTCACTGTTGTAAAACACACGGGAACATGGTAACAAAGCTTTATATTAATCAAAATACTTCTAGGAACCTTTTATCTAATTGTATATGGGGGATACTGTTTAATTCTAATTAAGATGGATTTCAAGCCCTCAATCTTTAAGGAACATGGGACAAGAGATAAGCACCTGGTTGGAGAATCTTGTACGTAACCACTGCTTGTAGCATTCTCATTACTAACACAGCGCTAGCCTGTGGCAAGCTAACTGGAGAGGGAAAATTAAAAGTATTTAAGTCAATCAAAATGCAAGAGCAAAGCAAAACAGATGAAAGTAAAATGCAACTTAAATCTTGCCCCAAAATGTGAAGCTTGTAAGTATTTGGAGTCCTTGTGCTTTCCTTAAAAGTAAGCCTTCATTAGGTATGGTTTTATTTTCCTGTGTATTTGACCTACTTGATAGTTTGGCCTTGAAGATAAATTTCACTAGAATTGGAAAGGTGGCAGAGGAACGACAGCAGACTGAGTAGCTGGCCTATCTTTTTTTTTTACAAAGAGTTCTGTGCGGTGCTGTCAGTAGGGTGACGGCCAGGCAGCTCTGGGAGAAACGGCTGGTGTTGGAGCAGCGACGACGCACGTTGGAGTTACGTCCTACCGAACCCGAGCTCTCCTGCTGCTGTCAGCCCAGCGTGCTGCAGGGTGATCACAACGGGTAGTCTGAATGTAAATGGTCACTCCACTTTCTGCCAGCTCTGGTTTTAGCAGCTGTGCCACTGTAGTAGGAAAGCTGCTCCAGCTCCCTTTGAAGGGAGGTGAAGATGCAGTTGGTTGTTAGCCGGTAGGGCAGTACCATAGTTATCAGGACAGGCTGGGACTCCTGACATCTAGGTTCAGCTTCCCTAATGGGCTGAATTTGTCTTTGAATCTTGAACTGGAAAGCATGCCAAAGGGTCAGTCTTCTGCCTTAAGGTAGCATCAGTTTGCATTACTGCCTGTCTGTGCCCTTCTAGGATGCTGACCTGTTCTTAAGGGCCCTGAGCAGTACAGCTTCTGCAGCCTCCCCAGGCAATCTGCTGTATTGCTGAAAGACTTTTTTTCTAGTATTTAACCTAAGTTTCAAAGCAGGAAAAAAAAAAAAAAAATCAAGCCCCTACTATTTGCCCTTCCCTCAAAGGACCCAGAAGCTGTAACATTTATTTTTTTCTTTGCAGCAGCCTTTTACATATTTGAAATCTATTACCTCCCTCCAGACCTCATACTTTTTTCTCAGCTGGTCTAAACACTGTGTTCGTCTCTCCTCATAGGTCCTGTTTTATCTCACAGGTATGCTGCAGTAAGGTCTGAGAGATATTCATATTACTTATTGACCCTGTCACAATTACTGGAAAGAGGTTGGAAAGCCATGAGAAAGATTTACTCTCAGTCGTACTTCTGTCTCCAGTACTAATCCTTGCTAAGACATTTTACTTATTTTTTTTTAATTCAGTTTGTACATTAGCAGCTTCCTGAGGAAATCAGAGAGAACAAGCTGGATATGGGTGAGGGATGTGTGGGAGAAGCAAGGATCAGTTCCCTTCCCTGGATTGTAGAAAACATGGACTTGGGCTCAGCTTCAGCTGATGCCCTGGGAACTGGCTGTTGGCTCTGGAGTGCAACCCCTCCCAATGGATGAGGAACCTTTACTTTTCTGTCTGATCAAATGTTCCCCCAAAAAGCTGAGAGATATAAAAATGTTCTTATAAAAAAAAACGGTTGTTGGAAAGAGGCTCTGCTACAAGGCTACGTTTGAACTTGAGTGAACATAAGACCTTTGATGTTCTATCTAATTTCTTGTTCTTTCTGGGCCACAAAAGGTGGCTGTGGCCATGCCGGCTGTGTTTTCCCACCTGGGTGCTCTTTGTGGCTGTTCATCTCTAGAGCTCTATGAGCTCTCATAGCTGTGACTCTCATCTGTTGTGTTGCAAATGAGGAAGGATGCTGTGAGTGATTCAGATCTCAAGATCCACAAGAAAACCAGTGGTTAGATGCTCCTGTAACTGCTGAAGAGTTGGTTTGGGATTACGCTGTGATGGGGAGGAGGAACAGTTTTTACTCTATCTTGTGAGAGCTTCCTCTCTACAGCCTGTTTGATATCGGATTTTTTCTTTGTTCTTAGAGAATCCTGTTCCAATAAAATCTCCAGTATGTATGTGGGAGTACTGAAACACAGAAAATCTCATGTAGAAGAGCTTCTGATCTTAAAGCATAAGCACTCTGTAAATAGCAATCTCAGTTTTCACAATATTATGCAATAGCAATGTTCATTTTCCAAACATCTCTAGCTAGCCTGGCCTTTTGCCATTCCATTTCCAGATCTGTTAGTAACAGAATCTACTCGCAACACCTAAAAGAGGACTTGGGGGAAATCGCAGTCCTCCTACTTTTGGCTGTCAGGGCCTCCACACTCTAAAAATTCTGTCTGGAAGGTGGTTTGATAGACACTGTGGAGTTGAAGTTAAAGGCATGCAAGGGAGATTGCCTTTCTGCACTTGCACGGGGCAGCGGGGCTATGGCACATGAACTTTTTTTTCCTTGGGACTGGAGGGCTCTCACTTTATGCTCTTCCACAGCAGAACACTTGCACTCGAGGACCTGCTATGCCAGCATTTATTTTCACCTAACTTCTTCTTTTTTTTCCTTGGGGCAGTTGCTTCTCTTAGTTGCACTGATGTAATTTCAGTGCCTCCACTGGACTTTCTCCCAGGTCACACCCAGTTGTTGTACACTCAGGGACTGTGTTTATATGAGTGTTACCTGTGGTCAAACGTACCAGAGGTTTAAGTACTTTCTAGCCCTGCGTTGGACCTAGCTCTTGTTAGCAGAGGTCACTGCCTAGCACAGAGACCTAGCAGTGGTGCTCTTCGGGACCACCAGCACCACAGAATGTTAATTATGTTGCTATAGCGATGTGATACTTGGTTAGAAATGGCAGAGTGAGACATCCCCTGAGTGACGAAGGTAGCACAGAAAAGAGAAGTTGGAAAAGCCAAAGAGCTTTTCTCTCTGATAGCAAATTATGACGTATTCTTAGATGAAAAGGAAGGATGTGATAATTTGTTGATGTTAATCATTTAGAAAGACAGTATGTGTTGCATTGAGCTTTGTGAAGCCTGCAAGAAGCAAGAAAGATAGAATTTAACTTATCGTACCCACCCTCTTTAAATGGGATGGGTAGAAAATTCCCTGCAAATAGTTCAGCCGATGTGCTCTCTGATAATTCGGTTCATGAGTAGTACATATGTTTGGTTTTTGACTTTTGCCATAATGTGAAGAGACAGCTTTGTTTGCCAGGGAAAAGAGGATTTTGTTTGCAGTCATATTAGCTAAATGCAATTTTAAAGTTTTCCTAATGCTGCTGCAGAAATGTGACGCTCAGCTGTACCCCGTTAGCTCAACGCACCTGCAAGATGAGCTGAGGTCACGTCATTTGGTCTGGTTCTTAAGCTAATACAACACAAGAAATCCTTTTTCTCTTGCAGTTTGATCACAGACCTCAACAGAAAGCCAGTGGATTGCCTTGGTCCATTGGCTCAAGAGCATAACTTTAATTAAACAGCTAGTTACTGATGTACATACATGTTCTAGTGTAATGTGAATTTAAAAATATTAACAAACTATATTGTTTTTAAAAAGAAATCTGTGAGGATGTTTAGGCCAATAATATATTTTGTTGAGCTTCCATCAATTCTTCTGAAGAAATCTGGGAATACAAAAACCCCTGCAGCCATAGGGGTGTCTGCATGGAGGGGTTAGAGCAGTACAGGTGTGCGGCTGGTTATCGTGTGTGCGCTCTCTGTCCATCAGTGACAAACCCGTAATAAAGATACACGCTGTGGAGAGTTTCAGCTCCCCTGTTTGGGGAAATACGGGTCTCACTTGACTTCTGTGGCATTTTCTGTACTCTAGATCGTCTGTTACAAAGGTGATGCTGTTAGTTCACTCAAGGACCAGCCGCCAGGGATTCTTGGGAACTCTGCAGGGTTAAGCTGAGCAGGAGCCCTTAGCTAGTGAAAACTGCCATGCTTCCTTCCGTTTCCTTTTCACAAGCTCAGGACAGGTCCCTGAGCACTGAGGTAACATTAAGCTTCAAAAGCCTTCAGCCATATGGCATTAAGACAGGTTGTTTTAGTGGTTCAGATGCTCTCAGAGGAGGAGAGCTCTTTACGTGCGAGTGCCAGTGACTTGCACAACCTGCGTGTGCCAGTACGGGTCACACAGACGGAGCTCTTTGCAGGAGCTGGCCGTTTAGGCTCTCATGAAAATTTCTGATCAGAGTCTCAGTTTACGTGAATAAAAGTAGAGAAAGAAAAAAAAAAAAAGAGTTAAATGAGGGGAAATGGGAACCGTGGTTTTGTGTTCTTTAAAATTTGGGTTGTTTATTTTTAACCAACCCTGTGAACAAGTGTGCATATCTGATGAGTAGGGAAGGGGGCTATTTGGAATAAATCTGTTGACCTTGCTAGAAATTGTGTGAGTTTGTGCCAATCATTTATGTTATACTCTCAAAAGGGTAAGAGCTTCATTTAAAAGTAAAAAGTTTGAGGATTAACTCCACATTGATTTTAGCTTTTGCTATCAAAGGCTTCGTTAGTATGTTGAGGTTTTGGGTTTTGGAGGGTTTGTTCTAGCCTGTATTCTTCAGGGAATAAGGGGAAGTAAAAAATGGAAATCCACTTTTCTAAATCCTTTGATCTGGTAACACAGGGTATTCGCATTTTATTTCTGGCAAGCTGTTCCTTCAAATTCAAACCATAGCATTTGCCTGAGCTAGGAAGTGGAACAACTCATTGGCAAGTGTAAGGATCAGTAAATTGGTATAGCTGCCATTATACTGGCATTAATAAATTGAGATACTCTGTGGGCACCTGAAAACAAGTACCTCAAATTAAATTTGTATCAGTGAGTGAGCCTAGAAATTGCTTGTGGAGCCTGATGACATGTAGCATGCTTTAGGAGATAACAAGCAAATGAAGGGAAACCTGTCACTTGTGTTGCACGTTTTTCAGATGGCTTTGCTTGGCAGACTCACGGAAAATGATTGTGGTTTGGATAAGCTGCTCCTGAAGCTGTTTAAAAAAATAACGTCACACAAATCGACAACATTACTAATTTGATACAAATGATGTTTAAATCAACTCTTCTTCTGGGAAGACCTGTATGTGTTAGTTTCACTTGACCGATCTTTGCTGTATATGAAAACCTGTCTGTCGCAGACGAGCTGTGCCCGTGTGAACTAGCGCAGCACCGCACAGCAAAGTCCTGTTAGTTTCCAGTCGCTCATCGGTGCCCTTAGCAAGGATCTCCTTCAGTGTGCCTATGCAAAAGGGGCTGTGGCATAAATAATAGCAAGAAGATGATGATGACCTATGAAGAAGGCTGACTGGTTTTGATCTTTGTTACACAGCCTGGCTGATGGAAGCAACCTCCTCTTGGCTTGTGATGTTAAACAAGTTAGGACGACAGTAAAACGTTCTCCAAATGAATCCCCGTTGTACAGCTCTGTAAATACGTGTGTTTTCAGAGGGGAGACTGTGGTCAAGGCATCTTGCACGTTTGCAGGAGTGACTTGGTTGTTAACAGAAGAGGAATTCTTTAATTGCTGTCCAAACAAGTGCATTTTTATGAGAACTTAGTTAAAAAGACTGAGGCAGGCAGTGCTCCTGCATAAGCTGCTGCTCCAGATGGGAGGTCCCTGGGAGAAGGCCGGAGGGGATGTGGCAGATGGCACAGGGACTCTGGCAGCAGAGCATCAGGCCAGGCTGAGGAGGAGGATGTCCACACATAGTTCACATGTCTTAAATGCACAGCTGTGTCAAACAATTCCAAGTATGCTGCTGGGTTCCCATGTCTTTCCTGTCACCGCTGACTACCAAAATGTCCTGTATATTCTGTGCCTGTCTTGGTGCTTTCCCCTTTACCATGCCAAGTAGCACCCAGGAGAAATGTTTGCTGCTGGTTTGCTGTGACGTCCATCGGGGAAGGAGCAGGGTGCACAAGAGGGTTAGTTTGGTCTCTTTCTCCCTTTTAAACTTCATGGTGTGTCTACTAAATCTGCAGCTTTATTGGCTATGAATTGTGTCGCTTTTGATCTTTTATATGCAGTAGCTTTTTTCCTCCAGTGGAGCAGTTGTCATGCAGTCTCCAATTTACATGAATGCTGAACAGAATGACACAAAAATGAAGTGGCGTTGCTGTAACAAAACCTATTAATAGCTTTGCGGAGAGGCACTGACGCATCTCAGCTATAAGGACTTGGAATTAAAGCTGAGGTGAATAATCATCTTTGCAGACTTAAGTTTTCCCAAAATGAGCAGTGAATTTAAGTGCTCGCTTAGAGATGCTTTCGAAGGGCTGTGATTTTTAGATAAAGTTTCTCAACATCAGGCTTGCTTGAGACTTCTCAACCTGGGCTGACACAAACTGAGGCAAACATCTCTCATCACTGTTGGAAGTTTTGGCCAAATGGCTTCATTCAGTGGCTTCCTGCCAAGCAGGATCATAGTATACCTTCTGATTTCCCTGAGAAATATTTGGTTTATTTGACAACTGCTGTTTCCAAATGAAACATGTTTTTAGTACCTTTCTGAAACAGAACTGTGGCAGTGGGAGGTGCTGTGGGTGCTGTCTGGCATTCCTGGTGGCAGTGCTTGCACCCCAGTGCTTTTCATGGGGGTGGGTGCTGGCCTCCCCCCCATGCCTCCCTTTCTGGGCCTCTGCTGGACTGGGTGCGTTGTGTTGTTCTGGCATCTGGTAGGGCTGCCCTCTCGCAGCACTGTGCAAGTGAATGGCACCTTCGGGCTGTGCTGCTGCGCTGCTCCACATCCCCCAGGCAAGAGCTGGTATCCCCCATCTTCCAGTGGTGAGCCAGGCACTCTGAGCTGCAGCTTGGCTCTCCACTGGTGAGAAGGGGAGCGAAGGATCTTCACTTGGGGCCATCCAGATTGCACCAATTTTAAAGTGTCTATCACAGACTAAAATAAGTTCCGCCCTCCTCTTCGGGTGTTGATCCGCTCCAAGTGCGATGCCCTGGCAGCACCCACTTGGTGTTGATGCCGTGCTGGGTAGAGACTTGCAGGTGCTCCGTGACAAAATGTGTTTAGAATGTTAGTTTAGTTCAACACTTAACCACGGTGTACAGAGCAAGCCCGCAGTCTCTTGCTGGTCACCGTGATAGAGCTCTTGGGTCTGTACTTCCTTTGTTGTAAATGACCCTGGAATTCCCTGGGTGGAATATATACATATTTGGAATATGTGATTACCAGAACTGTGTCACATAAAGTATGCCTAACCCTGTAGTTTGAAACAGTGACTTCAGAAATGGAAGCAGAGCCTGTTATTGATGAAGCACAGAAGGTTTTTGCCTTTTGGTTTCATCAAGATGTCAAGTTCATTACGATTCCCCGTTTGCACATGTGGATAAAGAACAGCTCGGCCAGAGGCAGGATCAGAGGGAAAACTGTCCCTATTTTTGGCCCAGGTTTCAGAGCTGCTCTGCAGGAGGCTGGATTCATGTGAGATTTTAGCTTTATTTTAAACACAGACATTTACCTTTCTGAGACAGATCTTTCCCAAATGGTGTTCTTTGAACTACTGCAGAACATCACAATGTTTTTCACCTGTGGACTCCCTCAGGCTTTTTGGTTATTACTGGTAGCAAACAAAACCATCTCTGCGTAGGAATGAAGAATTTACAGCAAAGACTTGCTCAAGGTGTAATGGACAGACCTAACACCAGAGATGCTGGGGACAGATGTGCTCTTAGTCCTGTCCTTTACAGTAGGATTCACCTCTGTTTAACCCTCTAGAGTTGCCTGGTCAGTTCACTTTTTTTTTTTTTAAAGCCACCTCACTGGTATTAGTTTTATTTTAACATTTATCAAAGAGGAGATACTTAGTTCACTTCAGACAGTACAAAGTAATTGGTCTCATCTGTCAAGTGTTCTCTGTCAGGGAAGGCATGGATATTTATTCTTGGAGGAAAGCACAGAAAATATGGTCTGTACTCAGGTTTTCATTATTTCTTACAGGGCACAGATATATCAGTCAAGCTGCAGCTAAAATTGATGTGGATTTTGATTACGATGGACCACTAATGAAGACAGAAGTTCCTGGACCACGATCTAGAGTAAGTTCTCCAAGTAGAGTAGCTTGGGTTTTTTCCCTTTAGCTAAGTTTAAATTGCTAGAAAACAAATGTCATTCCAAACCTTAAATCTGATATGAATAAACATAATTTCACAACAGATTATGCCCAGTTTTATCAAGATGCTGAGAATGAAAAGCTCATTAATGAAATGCTTCTCTCTGAGAGAGAGATCTGAATCTCAACTGCCAGCTTCCCGTCCGGAGGAATTGACAGCAAAAGAGCATCAGTTTGATGAAACGTCTCATCAGGCTTGGTTACTGGTGCTTCTGCTGAAACAAAAACTTAGTTGGCTTTTTATGATGTGAAATAATGCTCTGGTTCTGAAATGAAGCAGAGGCTCAATGTGCTGGACGCTGTTCTTCTCTGGCAGTCAATATTTGGGGGGG
>VZZY01017174.1:66408-90021 GCA_013400335.1 Eurystomus gularis
TGTTTTAAGGAGCTCTCTTTCTAGAACCCATGTGCCAGTGATTGCTCTTGTTTTCTCAGTTTGGTTATCAATACAGAAGCGGCAGCTTTCCCTCTCTGGAGAGTTACAGTTAAACTCTTTGCAGCCCATGTAGCTCTGCATGCCACAATTAAGTAGTTTTGACTGTAATATTTGCAAGGTGCACTGTGAAAGTTCATGTGGCAAGTAGAGTTACCTGGTAAGCACACAGGACTGCAAGTTCTGCGTATGATTTATGTGATAATAAAGAAACATGCGTTCTTCTTCAGGATTTGATAATTACACACCTGAGACTCTGTTTGTTTTTCTACAGGAATTAATGAAGCAGCTGAATGGCATTCAGGTAATCTGTCAAATTGTCTGAGTTTAGGGGTGTTGACACTGTGGTATCAGTTTTGTATATTGAATTCCATACCAAAAAAAAAAAAGGTGAAACACTGACTCTGTTTCCACACTGAGTATATTATGTATGGTATATATGTGCATTTGAATAAAATCTTTTTAGTATATTTTGAATACTGCAGAATTATTTTGCTAGATCAGTGATTTTTCTTTAAACACAAGCGGCCAGTGAAAACACAGGTAGATTTGAGCTTAAAAGTATGTCACCCTAAGTGCATATTGCCTTCCGAAGCTAGGCAGTCCCTCAGTCTGCGCTTCATTTCTCCAGAGCAGCGCGTACTTGTCCTTTAACAGTCCCTCAGTTGAGTCCCATGCTATGAGTATGTGTGTTCATATCTAATCATTAGATAGTTTTAGCAGATTGGTTGTACCTTCCTATGCGCTGCCACTTTATAAAGCATTAACTGTTTGTTTTTTCCTTTAAGAACGCAGAAGCTGTACACTTCTTCTGCAATTACGAAGAGAGCCGAGGGAACTACCTAGTAGATGTAGATGGCAATCGCATGCTGGATCTCTATTCTCAGATTTCATCCATTCCAATAGGTAGGACACAGTTGTACCAAAACTGTTTGCTTTGTCCTCAAGCTGTCATTTTCTTATCTCAGCCACTACCAGAGAAGTCAGTTGATTAACTGAAATTCCCAAAGCTAATGTAAAGTTTGCCTTGTGGCAGTCAGGGTTCACCGCACTGCTGGGTGTTATTTAGTGGTGTTTATGAACAGCTGAAGAAACTACAAACTCAGTACGTACAGCTCACTTGAAGTACACAGTGGTACCTGGAAGAAGCTCTAGTATTAATCCTAATTTGAATACGCAAGTTCCACAATTTAGGTTGTCTTTGTTTGCTTGGATTCGTGTACTTTGTGATTCTGTAACAGCATGTTCTAAACACTCACAAACGTAACTTAAACATGGTAACATGAAGTTGTATGTGTTAGTTTACGTTTCTATCTCTAAAGAACTGAAAAAGGAGTTGGCCATGTGTGCTCTAGTAGGATGAAACAAGACCACACAGTGACCTGTGGTGCTGAGTGAAAGCAAAGGTGGCAGGTCCATTGGGCTGAGGGACCAAACAATGGACTCATCAAGTGCTCAGGAAAGTCAGTTGATTTTTTGTGTGTGAAGCGTTTCAAGAAGGAAAAGAAGCAAAAGAGAGATGTAGGCCCCGACTGCAAGGAATATAGGTTTCAGTAGGTGTTCAGTTTTTGTTCCTCACCCATGGTTCCTCTAAGTTGCTTAAAAATACATTTCTGCAGAAGCAAAAAGAGCAGAAGTGCTGGAGTAATTTAAAAGGAAGATGTTGTGCTACATATGGAAACTGTGATGACTCAAAATCATCCCTAGAGGCCTCCTTCATTGGGAAACAGAATTTAGTGATGTTTAGGTCATTACCCAATTTTTGGCATCCAAGACGTTGTGACTGCAATGGGTTTCAGTTATCCCAATCTTCTTTGCAGACAGTTAATATTTTTTGCCCTCCTGTAGCATCTTAATAAATCTGTAATCATTCCAGAACTCTTCAATGTTTGTACCTTAAGCAACACAAGTTCTAGATACTTTTTTACCTTTTAGAGGCTGCACTGAGATAACTTTGTCACTGCTGATGTGGAAAGAGGGTTGAGACAAAGGAGCACAATGCTTGTATTTCAATACTCATTTAACTGAAATGGGATTGGATTTTACCTTTCTAGGAAAGGAAGAGCATTTAGCGTTCAAGACCCCCCATTCCTCACACAAGAAGAGCTGATTTGAAGGAACTAGGGCATGGTCATGTAGTTGAAGGAAAGTCAGTGCATACTGCAGAAGAATGAAATTATGTTTCTACAGACAGTGCACTGAGGCTTTCTGACCTTCTAGTGGTTGATGGCGCAGGCATACTTCTTTTAGTGTAATATTTAAGTATTAGCAGGGAAATATTTTCTTAATGGCCAGGAATGGGCAGGGGCTTCTGTAGTTTACTTTCTCTGTTTGGTTGAAACTGGTGGCATAAATATAAGACTCCAGTCCCTGTAACTGGTCCTCAGCTAAGCCATCTAGTTCCTCCTTCATTTCTTGCAATGCCTTCCCGAGGATAAGCTGGGGTTTTTTGTCCTAGAGGATGTGTTCCTCAGTCAAAGGAACCACAGTACCGTGCTTCCTACACCTTCTCAGATAACGGCTCTATGATGTGTAGTAACAAGAAGTAAATGGAAATTTAATACTTACAGGCTGACTTAAATCTAACTGAACACACAGCATTAATTTATTTTTTTAAGTTGTACTGAATGACAAGACTGACTATCTGACGCTGCAGAGGTTTCCAGTAATGTCCCTCTTAATGACAGAGTTAGGCTTTAGACTGAGACACCAAAACAAGATCACAAGGTGCTTGCTAGTCATCTGTGCTTATCTCTCTGCAAGTAAATCCAATAAAACCTTTTATGAATCTGTCAGGACTCCCCCAGATTTAATAATGATCTGCTGTACTGAAATATATTTATCATCAGAGGTTGAGAGGTAATAAGTGCCTGTGCGGAGAGATAAGAATTAAAGTATAAAAACCCTCTAGGCAAAGAACAAAGATGTTCTGGGCTGTTTCTTGCTGAAAAACAAAAATTAAAACAGTTTTTTACCACATATTTTTTGGGAAGTGGTAGCACAACATACTCCTCTAAACCTGTATCTGATCTGTCTCAGAGTTAGAAACCCCATGGAGCCAAGCGCAAGATGGCATTCTATCAGTATGTTTACTACCAAACATCCTGGGACGGCAAATGAAACAATCTGTTTTTCAGTGCGAGGAAGGTCTGGGATTGTTTGGGGAGATGCGGAGAGGTGTAGCTGGATCTTATTGACAGCAGCCTGCTGCTCAGTGCAGCTGGATTCTTTGGCTTTTCCCCAACTCATTATTTTGGCAGCCTCCACTCTTTTCCCGTTTGCAGACAGGCACATTCCTCAGCCTGGAGGGCACTTTCCTGTCGCATTGATCTAGACACACAGCAACAGTGATGAAGCAGGTGCCCCTGTCTTAGGAGCCAGCTCTGTCACTTCTAGGAACGTATTTGAGGGTGGGTTTGTAAAGCTACAAACCCTGGCGTTGGTCATGGCAATGAAACAAGTTACTACCTATCTGCCGTCTCAGCCTACAGCTTCTTAACTTTGCCTACCACAGTTATATACTAGTTATTTAATCATTTAGTTCTTCCTGGTGTTAGTTTTATGACTATGAACCCATGTGCCAGTTCAGCGTCTTCCTACATGCAGACCTGCTCTTTCAGAAACAGTCGGGCTTGAAGGATTCTCTCTTCTTTTACTGGGGCCTGTGTGAGGATGCACCAGCGGAACAGGGGGTGTCAGGAGGAAGAACGGGCCACTCGGCCTGGAGTCAGACAGTGGGAGAGACATCTTGTGTGGGTGGGGAAGGTGACTTATGGGTAACAGAAGCCTTGAACTTGTGTTACATAAGATGCAAAGATCTCTGTTTTCTTCATGCATCTTAACATCAGCAACAGACTTACATGTTTTCCTAAGAAATGGTAGCTGTAACAAACTTCAGTGAGGTTTAGTTTGGAGGTTTCTAAAACACTAGGTGTGCTCTCAAAGGTGCTCTCAGCAGCAGCTACAGCTCTCAGTGACAGCTTTCAACTGTGTCATTCCCTCCAGGTGAACAACAGTGCTTCCCACGACAGCATATGCAATGCAGATTTAGTTGTCTGTGTCCCAAATAACCACTTGTATTATCTTCATAATAATTTTAACAGATTCTTTGCAGCATCACATGCAGTTAAAACAATCTGGATATTTCCTTGTTTTGAACTAAAATACTCAAAACGGAATTTATAATTGAATTGTTAACACAGCATCCTAATGCTCCACTGCTCAGACAGAATAATCAGGGCTATTGTCATTCAAGTAGAATGAGTTGTTCAGAGGCATGATAAGCTTTTGTAATAAAATTAGAGTGGTCTGACTTCTTGAGCAGCAGGGAGGATGAGGTTTCCAACTGTTTCTACAAGGGAATATAAAAGATGATAATCATCTCCGGCTCTGGGATTTCATATACATCAGAAATCAGGCTTAAAATGAATTTTTGGGGGCTCTTTTGTTGGATTTTTTTTTTTTAACAGCAGATATATTGGTTTATCTGTAAGCAAGCAAGTTATCCCATAGAACATCAGTGGGTATAAACTAAGCACCTTTGTTGTGTTAAACCCGAAGCATTCTTAGTATCTTGATGTTTCTGGGTAAAAAGGACAAATTGTTGCATCTTTTTCCAAATAAAACTTTGTTCATCAAAGTAAGGAAAATGGGAAGAAAGAAGAAGCTGGTCATGAGAGAAAAAGTGCAGAATCTCCTTCTTTAATATGAGACAACAATTTAACAAACAGGGTTTTTATGGAGATGCGTGGCTCAGGTATGTAAATCTGTGACTGCGAAGGAAAGATTTCCAGACAGGTGTCTTGGAGCAACTGGCGGGTTGTGGCGAGTTAGAGATTTGGGTGCTTATTAGTCCATGAGTTTTACGTGTACAGCTGTCTATGTACAGAGGCTCTTCCTTCCGGTGGGACTGTTAATGATCACACGTGAGCATCTGCAGTATGCAGGGGTGGAATACTCATCTTCATGCGTGTGAGTGAGTGTGTATAGAGCTGTGACAGCCTAGATAATGAGGCCGGTACGTGCACGTCTCAAAACCAAGTTTGGCCGTGTCTTGTGCAGAGCAAGTGTTTAGATGGCATCGTGATGAATGCCATCCAGCTGCAACAGATGTCAAGGAGCATGTCAAGCCATTGGCAAAATTCTGCTGGTGTCCCAGGGCTCATCCCTGCTGGGTCTGCCATAACACGCTCTTTGCACGTGTCGGCAACGAGAAACCATCTCCAAGAACAGCACTGCACCATCGCTCCATCTGCTGAGGGGCAAAAAGCCCTTGCTGGTATTTTGTCAGCATGTTACAATGCACTGAAATTACAATTGCTAAATGAGCTCTCTTTGGGAAAGCAGTAAATACATGTATTTTTGCTTGTCTGATTCTTACGGCCAGCTGCCAAAGACTGGGAATTGCACAGAAGAAAAGCGTATATATATTTGTTTCTAAGTGGATTTTACAATGAGGAAAAATCCAATGTTAAAAAGCACAGTGGGAGGAAAAAAGCTCTGTTATTGTGCTGGGAATCATCAGTAAGGAGGATAAGAATTGCTATGAGACTAGAAGTGTAGTACTGTAAATGGGCAGAGCTGCATGGGGAGCTTCCCTCCGTGGTTCAGCATGTCAGGAGCGGTTTCTGAACCGCATGTTTGGGCTGGGAGTGCTCAGTGAGAGCCACCTAAGACAAGCAGAGCAGCGTTACGGTGAGTGAGAACAGTAAGCAGCCTGCTTCAGGCAGGAGAAACCGGGGACAGCTCAGTGGTGACTAACAGCAACAATGGCTCGTGGGCTGCACCGGCAGAAAGGCATTGCTGCTTTTAATTGAGGAAGAGGAGAGGTTCACACATGTACTGTAGAGAAACCAAATACATGTGGGAAGCCTAGAAAGAGAGCAAGCATTTAATAGTGTCAGTCCTGCAGTGCTTGGTAGACACCATGATGCTTCAATCAAGCCCTATCAGGCTGAAGATCCATGTCATGTTCATTTATTTTTGTGTTTAATTTTTAACTTTCAGTACTAGACTATGTTTTGCTATTGCCTGACACAAAATTTGTACCGAAGTTCCAGATAATATCTTTTGTAAAAGAGAGGTTTGTCCTACTTTGAAAGCAGTCCTATTGTTAGTAGTTAAAATATATACAAGTTACACAGAAACAGTCAAGCCTTAAGTTAAGGTTTTTCTGTAGGTTGTGCTCTGCATTAGTTCATTGAAACCAGACAGAAGTAACTGTTTTCTTTCTTTGTTCTTTTTAATCAGGTTACAGCCATCCCTCGCTGATAAAGCTTCTACAGCAGCCACAGAACTTGGTACGTGAATTAAAACATTAAGGACTTGAAGGAGTCCTCTCGCTCCTCATGGCAGTCTGTCTTGTTTTTTCTTAAACTGATAATGAATGCTTAATGGCTCAATTTGAAGTATGATAGGATCTGCTTTCTTTGTTTCTCACTAGATGAAAAGAGTGTGGTGGTGTTTAAGAAGACACCAAAACCTCTCTGGAACTTTACGCGAAATAAGCATTTGGGTGATGCAAGCACTTGATATGTTTGCAGACAGGTTTAAATCATAGTTAAAGGATGGTGTTTCCAATTAACCGTTTCAGCAATGCTCTCGAGTGAATATTTTTGACCCCAAGAGCAAGCACAAGTCTTAGAGAGAATACAGTATTTTGAATATGAAAATGGTGCCCTAAAACTGGAATGCTGTGGGCGGTTTGGGGTGGTAGTGGCTGGTTCCTATCTCCTATGTACTAAGTTGGAAAAACCACTCACGTGTCCTTGAAAAATTACCACCACTAGACTACAGCAACAGGATTATTTCAAAACAGAGTAACGGCTTCTTAAAGAAAGTATCTTCCTGTTTTCCCTAACAGTATACTGATAGTGACTGGAAATAACCTGGATCAAATTACGGACGTTGTTGAAATGAAGTTGCATTCTATTTCAAGCTTCATTTTTTCACAGAAGTTTTGAATTCCATAATGACTTGGTGCAAATTTTTTAAACTGTAACTTTTTTTGGCACAATAACTTATGCATGTAGTACCTGGAAAAACTGAGCTCACTGGCTTTTGACTGCCAGTAGATCTTTGTTGGTTGTACTGTTGTTAGTGACTTGAGACACTGTTTCTGCAAACGCGTAGCGAGTGTCCACGCTGCCTGCAAGGGCAGAGCTCAAGTGTGGGCCTGTTTCCTCTCATACCAGCGTTTCCCTTCTCAAAGAGCCTGCTGGCTCGCTCCAGCAGAGTGTAAATCCTGAGCCAGCGTGTCAGAGAAATGCAGACATTTGAGTTCCCTGTGAGCTGATTTGCTTTATGGAGTTCTCATTCCTTCAGGATGAGAAATTCTACCTTCCACAGAACTAAAAGACCAAATTTTAAAATGAAATGCCAGGGCTAGAAAAGCTGGAATTATCAAAACCAGACTTGGATATTACAGAAGCACTAATATTTCTAAATACTTATGTTAACTCATAAAAATTATTTCTGAGGAGATAATGATACCTTCATTGTAATGCAGCCGCAGGCAAAGTCAAATTTACAAAACCAAACAACTCAAAAAACCTCAAACTCAACAAAACCAAAACCCCGACTGTTTGGTGGCAGTTGCTGATTTGCCCACTGGGAAAGGGAAGTGCACAGGCTGCCAGCTAGAAGCCTGCAATAAAAGGGACAGCCTCCAAAATCCAAGATGAAGGCTGCAACCAGGACCCCTCTCTCCCACACAGGAGCGTCAAAGACGTCATTGGTACCGTGTTCCGATCTCTGAACCGCGGGCTGTCAGCGCAGAGGGTGGCACTAAACCAGCCTGGCTGCGCACGTAGGGGTCCTGGCCGGCTTCAGCCGGGGCGCAGCGTAGGCAAGGTGGCAGCTTGGCCACGACGTTCTGCAGGGCCAAGGCCAGAGAGCGGTGAAGAGCCAGAACTCGTGCAAAGCTCTCTGCAGACAGCAGCGTGTGCTGGGGCCTGACTGCAGATGAAGTGCCAGCTTTGTCGTGAAAGTACTTTTTTTGAGTGATACGCACTGAGGTAGGGCCCTTGTTTTGATGTTAACGATGGGACCGGCGTTTTCTTGTAGGGATTTTTTGTTTGGCTTGTTTGTAATGCTCCATGTGCCCTCTTTATAGCCAGCTCTAAAGAACAGAATATGCATCTCTTCCTTTGGGAACACAGCAGCTTGATACCGATGAGCTGTTTTGCTCAGTACTCGGTATCTCATTAACAACAAAAGAAAAATACACTTTTCTGCTTAATGGCACATGTTGCCAATTGACTGAGACAGCCCATAATCAAACTCACAACAAATTTATGTTCATGTATCTCTAACTTTATATGAAAATTTACTCCTAAACTGAGATAAAAAGTCAAGCAAGATGTCTTATACATACTAAACAAAAACTTTTGTTTATCTGTCAGTAACATCCTTGCTTATGTTTTTTTTTGAGCTAGAGCCTGTTGAAACAAGCCTCCTTCTGGAAGTGACACACTTGTACAAGTTAAAGTCCTAGCTCGTACTCTGTTCTATCTTCTGTGATACGTGTTTTTCCCCAAGAATTCCGAAGGCATGTTCTTACAGGGTGACCACTCACAGCTCTTGCTGTGGTCCGCACATTGGAATAAATGAGCGCTTGTACTGAGCAAAAAGACTGAAGGATGCTGATAAATGTGCAAGCTTGAGCTGCACTGAAAATATGAATGTTTTGGAGGAGGCAGTCCGTCCCCTCTGGAGACTCGCAAAGACTTAAGTCATTGAAGCTCAACCTTTAATTTTAATGATAACTTGTAACAACAACAACAAAACCCCCCAAAAGGCAAACAATGCTGCTTTGCAGTTGGCGAATTTATTGAGCTTGTCTATTTCTGAGCAAATTTAATTTAAAATAAAAAGTAGCACGTTGTGAATCAAATAAGATTACCTACAAAGACTAAGATGATGAATCTGTTTTCATCCATGACACTTAATTTACTTTAATTGTATAAACAAATTTGTCTCTGTTGGTGGCCCAGGGGGACTGAGGGTTTTTTCCAGAGCTGCTTTTAGAAATGCCTGTGTGGGCAGCAGGCTCAGCACTCCCACCAGCTGCTGCTCACTGACACCTTTCTCAAAGGTGTGAATCCTGATGTGGCCAGTTCATAGGACCAACAGGACAACTGGAGATGGAAGGGACCTCACATGGTCTCTTGCCCAACATCCTGCTCCAAGAGGGTCAGCTGTGGGATCAGACTGGGTTGCTCAGGGCTTTTTAGCTGGGCTCTTGAAAAACTCCAGGGAGAGAGATCGCACAGCTTCTTTGGAGCAACCTGTTCCACTGCTTCACTGTTCTCTTGGTGAAGCAACTTTTCATTGTATCCAAATCTTGCATCAACACAGATTCAGTTCTGCTGATGGAAAAGGAAAGAGAATGGTTGGAGAAAAGAATTCTGGGAAGCGGACATGAGTTCAACCAGGTAGTTTCCTGGTAGGCTATAGAATTCCACTGTTAGGAGAAATCGCATTGCATCCATGAAGCATCCACTTCAGCATGAGTGGCTCCTGGTCCATGTTGGACCTTAATCAGGAAATGGAAAGGAGAAAACTGGGAAGCTGGAAAGCCGCTGTTGGAATGCACAGGAAAGAATGCACGTGTAATTCAGGCTGAGGCACTGAGAAGGGTGACTGTGCAAACTGAAGGCCCTAGGACAGGAAATATTTACTTGCAAATCAGCAAGCTCCATGAAAACAGTACATGGTTGAAAAGGAATTTCAGCAGCATGTCTGGATACATCACAGTAAATGCTCTGAGCTTGATTAAATGCTGCGGAATAGTGAGGTAGTAACACGCAGGGTAGCTTCTCACCGATCTCTGGGCAGAAGGGAGACAGCACGCCTGTGTGCACAGGTTTATTGTCAGGAATCTGTTTTACTGTAGCGTTGTGCTGCTGATCTTTGCATCTGTGTTACCTCTCACAGTTGTAGACCCTATCCTTCAAGTTTTACCTTTGCTTTGCTCTCCCAAATGCCACTGTAATAATATATGGAGAATGTTCAAAACCACAGCATTCTGAAATGCTCTGTCTTGAAGCTCCAGTGAGGAATGAAGTGCTGCTATCCTAACTGAATAGATTTAACTACTCAAACCGAAGGCAAGTAATTAATTTTAAAGTGTATTTCCTGTGTATAGGAAAATTGAGATTGAGCAACTAAACTGGCAACACTGAAGAGGAAACGTCAGTATCAGTTAGCATGCACCTGCTGTTCTTGCAGGACACTTTCGAAAGTAAAACAGAAAAACATATTCTAAGACAGGAATATTATTCCCTGGTTTTAAAAGTCCTTGTGCTGTGACTACAAATTTCTGGCTGGTATTTGTAATTAGAATAACATGTAACAGCCTTGACATCAAGATGATATTTTTCATGTGATATTACAACCTAAACTATATTAAAAACCTAACTATCCATCTTCCTCTGTCTTTGTAGAGCACTTTTATCAACAGACCTGCCCTCGGGATTTTACCTCCAGAGAACTTTGCAGAAAAACTGAAGGAATCTTTGCTATCAGTAAGTTTGATATAGCAGTGATGAGTTACTATGCCCTGTGTTTAGGGACAGGGACATATCAAGGGATGTTAGGAATTTTAACAGGGAACGTTAGATTAGCTGTTTGTCCACTTGCCTTCCCACTGCAAGTAAGGAGATGGAACCTTTTTCCCTGACTTGACAGCTGAATGGGAGAGGCTGGCGCGTCTGCTTTGCACAGATAGTGCCTCTTTCATTCTGGCTGCAAGAACTGATGAGAAAACACAGTGTCGGTAGCTTCTTCTCACTGTGCTTTCATAAGAGATAGTGGAATAAATGGTGTCCGTTTGTCTTGATTTAAATTTGAAGATCCTTGGGGCTGAAACTGAGTCGAGCCCTCTCAGCTACAGTTGAAATTAGCTTTCCTCATCCCAGGCACGGTTGGTCTCCCATTATAGTGCAGCTCATGATGTTAAGGACTGATCAGTATTATCAGCACTTTGCACTATACTTGTGCTTAATATTTTGGAGTAATTTTCTCTATTCTTTGACAGGTGGCTCCTAAGGGCCTGCCACAAGTGATGACCATGTCTTGTGGATCCTGCTCTAATGAAAATGCCTTTAAAGCAATATTTATGTGGTACAGAGTGAGTAAAATATTAAGAATTTGGGGGTAGGTTTAGATGTAGAAATGAGTATTTATTCATCATCAGAACTATTACTGTAAACCAGAGTAAGGCTTAGAGGCTGTCTTGTTCATGACGTTATTTATATTAAACCTAGTAAAACATCTTTAAGGCTAAGCTTTGACTTGATATTGACAGAACTTTAGAAATTATAAAGAAAGGGAAATGAGGAAAATGCAGATCGCATTCGGTGTGCAAGAGCCTCTGTCAGCACCCTCATTGGCTCTAATCTGGAATACCAGCACTACTGATTTGTGGTCCAGCCACAAATATATCGGTTACAACTACAGGAAAACTATCTGTGGGGTTGTTTGGTTTCTTTTGCAGAACAAGGAGAGGGGCCATAATAATGTCACAAAAGAAGAACTGGAATCTTGCATGATTAACCAGGTAATGTTCTTTACCACACCTATGGATGTACCAGTGGCTTGGGTTTATAACGGAAGACTGGGAGGAAAAACTGGCTTCACTGTCTCTTAAGTGCAACCTTGGTTTTGTAAATTTAGGAAATGGTGAAATACAGACTACTCCCAACAAATATCAAGACCTGCTGCTTGTATTCTTTTGCATCCTTCCCAGTTGTGAATCTCGGGAAGATCTCAATTTTTCATGACACATCATTTGGTAGAGAGGGGCCCATGTGATGGATGGTTCCATGGAGATCATCCATACATGGAAAAGTTTACAACTAATAACAACAGACCTTCTGATTTTTTTCAGAATTTGTGATTTTATGGCTTAAAATTGATCAAGGGGTTGGTTAAAATTTGACTGGCTAAATGTTAACAACAGGCAGGATGAGGAAATTGAGATGCAGCTGATAAACCTCTGAATTACTATTCACATTCAACCGATGTGGTCTTGCTCTTGCCAGTCACAAACCTTAACGTGCAACAATAGCAGAAAACAGACTATTTAATCTCATATTTGAGTTAAGCATGTTAGAAATTTATAACGTGCTGGCCCCAGCCTGTTCTTTGACACTTCTGTAGTGACAAGCGTTTGGTACATTCACATGGGATTAGGGAACTCATTTGGCCTTAAAAATGAGGAGGGCTCTTAGAGGGGTTTTTTGTTTTGCTTGTCTTCAGAATTATCTTGACATTGCTAACAGCATGGTCAGACAGATGGCACAAGTAAGAGGATGGCACATCATGACCTGAAGAAGCAGGAATTTTATAAGATGACCAAAGACTTGTAAAACTAATGACTGCTTTTTGTCCAAGTTTAGCTATCTGAACATTAGGATTCCTCTTGGAGCTAATTGTCTGAGTTCTCTTTGCAGCTGGGGAAGGGGACAGGTTGGAGAGGGCAACTCCATCCTCCTTTTTGGGGGAGGAGCCTCCAGAATCCAGTTAAAAATACTGGAGCCTTGACCATGTACCCAAGTGTGTGGGGTACAAGACTAAAGGTGTAAATGGAGTGTGTAAGTGGTGACAATCCCCTCGCTTGCAGGGTAAGAGAGAGGCATAAATAAAGAGAATTTGTATTTTTAGAGGGGTTCAGGGGTTAGCCCAAGCATATCCTTTTATTGAATTCCAGGTAGTAGACAGTTTGCATGTCTTTTGTCATGGCTCCTTCTCATTCCTGGTACAGGGAGTCCTCAGGAATGCGTGGGGTGTCTGGCACGGGGCTGCCCCGGCCTCTCCTCACAGGGCCCCCGCAGCCCCCCGTGGGCACAGCCACCGCGCGTGGGCTCTGGCTCGTACAAAAAGGGGCTGATTGTACTGGATGGTCAGCCTTCGTGTGAGCCCGTGTGTGAACTGAGACTGTGATACGGTAAAAACTGCCAAGTGTTCGTTAGTACTGGTGATGTATTTGGGGAAGTCAGGCAGTTTTTAGAGGACAACCGATGTCTTTAACTGGGTGAATGCAAACACGGCAGTGCGGGATGCGGGAAGAGGAAAGCGATCAGAACGCTTGCAGAGGCCGCAGCTCGGCTGCAGCCACCCCGCTGGCTCTGGCTGTGGGGTGGTGCCGGGTCACGCCAGGCGCCCGCACTGCCCGTGGCACCGCGCTCTGACTGCCCACCTCTCTGCTCTGCTCTGCTTGCAGCCCCCCGGCTGCCCCGACTACGCCATGCTCTCCTTCATGGGCGGCTTCCACGGGAGGACCATGGGTAAGAAAAGTGCTGCTGGCAGCACCTCCCTTCCCTTCCCTCCTCTCAGCTGCTCAGTGAGCTGTCATCTCACTGTCTTCTCTGAAGCACAGTTTTTTGCTTAGACAAGAGTACCACTGGAGAAGCTGTAGGTTTATTGAAGGTTTGCCCTGGCAGCCCCACTGGTACTGAAACGATATCTGAGTGACAGTGGGAATTAATTTTATATTTTGTGAAAACTTATTTTCAGAAGGCCTCTTATATTCATGCTGAATCCAAGGTTTCCTGTCTATACTAGTAAAAATCTAACTCCTGAGGTAAAATCACCACAACATACAAGCAAGATGTCACTCATTTTTACCATTTTATATCGGCTCAGTCCCTGTTCTGAACTATTACCCAAGAATTCTGTAATTCTGAGCTTTGTGAGCAGTTGTCTTTGGACAGGTGAAACCCATCTTGTCTGAGCAACCTGTTCAGATTGACATGGGATTTCCTGTTCTTCTGGAACGGTGCATGTGGAAGCTGATGCTTAAAATCTAGAGCAAGCCATTTAAGCTTGACTAAATCCAGTTACCCAGTATTTCAGAAAATGGAGTAAAAACACAGAGCAATTAAGACAATTCTGTGCTCCTGGTGTCAGGCATTTTTTCACCTCTAGGTAGCTTTTTTCCTGTATTGTTCCTAGACAGGAATTATTTTAATTTTTGCTTTTCTGGGTTTAGGTTGCCTAGCTACAACTCACTCTAAAGCAATTCACAAATTGGACATTCCCTCGCTGGACTGGCCTATTGCTCCATTTCCAAGACTAAAGTATCCTCTGGAAGACTTTGTGAAAGAGAATCAACAGGAAGAAGCCCGTTGTTTAGAGGAGGTAAAAAATTCACTGGCAGCTTTCTGTTGTTTTTTGTTTTAAAATAATGAGTAGTGTTGGCAGGATTAAGTGCTTTTCACTCGAATGTTTTCAGGGATTGGGACAGCATGTGATTAAAACAGCATTCACTGCTGTTTACAGTCAGAAGTCTGTCCCTGCCTTTCAGCACAGCTTACTGTGAATTAGAGGGCTGCGTGAACCAGACCAAAGTAAAGTTTCACGTGCAGGAGAAGTGTGTTACACCACAGTGAACTTGTCTGTCAGATCTTGCAAAGGGACATGGGCTAAGGAGAGCACAGTGCACGTAATCCTCTGAAGGAGAAACGGTAAGAGTATTTCAGCTAGAGCTTTCACACCACTGTAGATAAATGTGCAACTAATTATACTGTGTTTAGGATATGACTTAAGCATTACTCAGGAACAAGGGGGCGGTGTTAAATGCTGGAGGAGCTACTTGTTCATTCCTTGTGCTTCCCGACACCTTTATAACCAGGAATATCTAGGAAAAGTTGAAGTCCTGTTGCTAAGATTTAATCTTTCTGTGAGAAAATGTGTGAATGTCCTGAAAGGAGAATGCTTTATTTACAGGTGGAAGACCTGATTGTAAAGTACAGGAAAAAGAAGAAGATTGTGGCTGGAATCATTATAGAACCAATACAGTCAGAAGGTGGGGACAATCATGCTTCAGATGACTTCTTCAGAAAGCTACGAGACATTGCCAGGAAGGTAATATGCAATATTTCACTGTTCAGTCAGCGGTAGCTAAACATGCAGCTACTTCTTGGTGTCTCCAAAGGCCTTCACTTCTGCCCCAGGCACTGTGAGAGCTTCACAAGCCTCCTTACTAGCAGTTGGGGTAGTAGACATTAGTAGACATTGTACTTCCCTCAGAAGCTTTGAAAATGGCACCCAGACTCCTCCCAGATATTTTCAGGTATCCTCTAGAAATGTTCCAGACAATATAAAAACCTGCACTTTGTGAATTTAGGTAGAAAAAATGTTTCTGTTGCCTTTCCGAAAAAAACCAGCTGTATTTTTAATTGTGAAATCTAATGCACAGTGAGTGCATCGGTAGGGGGGCTGAGGAGGGGAGGTTGGGAGCGATGAACGGAGCAGAGGGAGGGACGTTGCATGTAATGGCTTGTATTTATCTGTTCACTAAAGCAGGTACTTCTGTTCTGGAAACGAGGGCTCACATTCCCTGCACTTTGTCTCCACAGCATGGGTGTGCGTTCTTGGTGGATGAGGTGCAGACAGGAGGTGGCTGCACAGGAAAATTCTGGGCACATGAACATTGGGGCCTGGATGACCCAGCTGATGTGGTAACGTTCAGTAAGAAGATGATGACAGGAGGATTTTTCCACAAAGAGGAGTTCAGGCCAAATGCTGTAAGATTTTCAGTGAAACAGGAACTCTGGGTTAATGGGTGACCCATTCACGAGGAACTGTAATGTCCATGGCAGAGACAAATTTTCCTTCAGGTTCAGCTAGATGGAGCTGCTATTTCATAGATACTTCACTTTTGTTCCAGTTGCTGTCAGTCACAAAGGTCACAAAGCTGGTGGGAGGGAGTGGAGAACTGGGTTTAGCCTAATGAACTAACCTTAAGTACAAAACCCAGTCACAAACTGACACCTTTTTCTGTTGGGCAATGGAACAGCAGTACAGGATTGTCAGGATGATTTCTTCACATTGACATTTTAGATGTAATAAATGAAAAAAAAAAATGGGGTGGGGGGAGAATGTAAAGCTCAAATATAAAACTTGTATAGATGATGCTGGTTTTGGTGTCCTCTCTAGCCACGTTTCAATGAGATGTCAGAGCTGCAAGACAGAATGCACTAAATTTGTAGCATAAAGCAGTTGCCCTTTGTTTCTGCTCAGCAGGGCAGCTTTATTTCGCTCTTACAACAAAAAAGGGGGGTTGGTGGGATTAGTGCATGCTTAGTCCATACACCAGATGTTTGCATTACCAGTTTGATGCCTCGCTTTGCATTATTAGAGTGATTTTCCTGTTAACATATTCCACAACTCTCTTTTCACCCTTTCCCAAGCCCTATCGGATTTTTAATACCTGGCTTGGAGATCCATCCAAGAACCTTATGCTTGCTGAAGTCATTAAGGTTATTAAAACAGAAGACCTTCTAAACAATGCAACCCATGCTGGGAAAGCACTGCTGACGGGGCTGCTGGACTTACAGGTAAACATCTGGAAGGATTAGAGATAAGGAGGAGAAGTTTGCTTATCAGGTGGGATCTGACCTCATCTAATTTAAACACTTGGACAATAGACCATAACTGTAACTTGCTGGTTTAGGTACTTCAGTAGAAGCCTGAATAATTGTGTCCCATTTGGAACTGAACTCCCTTTTACTGCCTTAAGAATGCTGGGTTTATACAGCTTAATCCAGGTATGGACTGCAGCTAGCGAAATGATTTTGCTAGAAGTCTCTGTTACCACAAGCAGCTGGCACTGCATTGTCCCCAAAATTCTTTCTAAAGGAAAGTGCCTTCATGTTTTGTTACAGTTCCACTGGGCTGTTAAAACAAGAAAATTGCAGCTTTACCTCCCTTGACTAAGGGAAATTAATTCACAGCTTCAACTACGGAGCCCCACACGAGAAAGAAAATGGTCATTTAAGGGTAGGCTTCCAGATGCTCACCTCCCAAAAGGCATTTTGTGCAGGATAAGCCCAAATACAGTCTCTGCTCTCTCCACAACTTCAAGGCGTAGCAGGCAGGAGAACACAAAAAATTATCTTCATACTTCAGAGGGCCAAAATACAACAAGTACTATCCAGAAGAAGGTTACTCTTACAGAGCATTGTAACTGACAGTAAGTAAAGCAGATGATACCAGCAAGCGTCTTAGTGCAGCGTGAGAGTGAGCTGGTTTCTAGCCCCATTCCAGATTACTTATGCTTGGGCTTTCCTGAAGTGCATTTTAGATGTAAGGTGCTTTACACTTGCTTCAGGAGGCTCCAACTAAGATTCTACTTGACCCAGCCCAGGGGTGCAAATTAATTCTTGCTTCCTGCTCAGATGTTTATCTGCTTTGTGAGGAGAGAACCTGCCTGCAGTTGGGCTCTGCAGTTTGTGGCCATTCAGACCTTGTCAGAAAGCGGTGACCAGGATATGAGGCTCTGTGAGAAATCCAGCCTGTGCCACAGCTCCACGCCACCAGAGCGAAGGCAGCAGTAGGGTTCCCATGTGGCAGAGCAGAGCTTGCCACCAGGTGCCCTCTCTTGCAGCAGCTGCCACACGTACTTCCTCACCTCTCTTTGCAGGCTCGTTACCCCCATCTCATCAGCAGAGTGAGAGGAAGAGGAACATTCTGTTCTTTTGACACTCCAAATGATGCCACTAGAAACAAGTTAATCACAATAGCCAGAAACAAAGGTAAGAAAGTTTGTGTGTGGATTAGCTTCAGATGACAAACAAACAGTAGCATATATATTGCTTCAGATTTTCCTTTTTTCATGTGGTGTCTGTACTACAGTATCAGAGGGCAGAAGTGAAATTGTGAACAAAGCTGTGTTTAGACTTTTCTGGAAATACTATTTTCAGAGAGATCAGACCAGTCTGTTGCATGGTGTGTACATTTGCCTTTCTTACAGGTCTAATGTTCCCAGAAGAGATCAGTGTAGGGCATGAGTTTTTGTGACACTGCTTTCATATTGGTCTGCAGCGACCTCGGGTGCACCCAGGCATGGCTTACGACATCCCTGTTTTACTACAGAACATTTACCCCACCCTAGACAAGCCAGGTACCAGGAGGGGATCTGAAGTCCTCACACTCTCTTTTACTGTGTGGGAGCCCCGGGTTTGCCACTGTCAGGTTTTGCTGTTACTGAGATCTTCTGAAAGAAGCAGGCACATTGTGTCTAATATGGAACCAAAATTTTAAGTGTAAAAGACATAGATATTTTTTGTTCTTGGAAACTAATCCAGCAGGGAAAGAAGACAAGCGGTTTGTTTCACGGTAAACCGAGGCTTAGAGGCAAGGTAAGCTTAGCTCAAAGGTACAGATTTTCATTGGCCAGAAACATTTCAAAGAATTAATTGTTTTTAGGGTAAAAAACACCCCATGCATTTGAAGTACTGCAGGAAGAAGCTTGCCAGAACTGATATATTTTAACTTTTTGTAACTGAAAAATGAAGTAGTTTAATAAAATGGACACAGGAGGCTTCTTTGCCCATGTGGCATTGAGGTACTTAGCCAGTAGGGCACTGCAGCTTAGAAGTCTCAGAGCACTGCATAGCATATTTCCATTGGCTTTAGGATTAGTCCCCATGTTCCAGGTGTTTTACAGAACAGCTGGCCCTCCACAGTGAGACAAAACTTGCGTGGAGACCTGCATTTTCCAGGTGGCAACGGTGGAATTGACAGGAGGACCTATTCTGTTCTGGTTTAGGTGTTGTGCTGGGAGGCTGTGGCGACAGGTCGATTCGTTTTCGTCCAACGCTGATCTTCAAGGATCACCATGCACACCTCTTTCTGAACATTTTCAGTGACATCTTAGCAAACTTCAAGTAAAAAACAGTTCCATTGCACTGAACAGCTGATTATGAAGTTAGTTTGCATTAATTCATGTCTTCTCTACTTACAAGATAAGTGTAAAGTCATAAACTAAGGTTTGTGTTCTGTCTGTAATCCTGCCCAAGGCAAGCTGTTCCATGCAAACCGGACCCAGGCAGAGCACTGGTACTGGTCACCAGCAGGTACATGCCGCTGTCCCGCACTGTGCACTTGTAGGAGCTGTGGCCCTCCCATCTTCTGGCTTGGGTCATATTAACTGCAGAGTCTGTCGTGGCCCTGACTACCTGTCTGTCTAAATACGACCTGGCACAGTCTGTTTGCACAGGTAATCCCAGTAGATTCACTCTTGTGTCCAGAAGCAGCCACAAGTCTGGCACAGCCCTTGAAGCCACATGCCTGCCATACAGAAAGTGCCATTCCCTAATGGTAGCTGGAATGAAATCAGCATTTCAAGGAAAGCTCTGCTTTCCACCACTGCCGAGTACAGTATTTTACAGAATCGTTTCCAGCTTTATTCCCTTGAACACACACCAGCTGGATCAGAACGCCATCAGCTACTCTGTGCCCAGCCGACACGTACTGCAGCAGAGGCACTAGTGCCCCCAGCCACGCTGCAGCGTGCGGCACGCGCTGCAAGGCTGACAAAGCACTTGTACTTTTTCCTTATCCTGGATTTTAAAAGTTTCGGCTTCTCTTGCAATCAGAGTGGTACCGACAAAACTATACCCTGACGTACGCAATTTGACAAAGCTTAGAGAATCACGTGAAGCACATTATTCCCACCTTTGTCAGCAATCTAGGATGATTAGAGATTATTTTACCATTTGCCCATGAAACACAATAGCCAGTAATTTATCTGTTACAAGTTCTACACGAATACTTGAGGTACTTTGTACATCTGCAGCAGAATTGCTTCATCTTAGCCACTACCTGACATCAGAGCCACTGCAGTGAAGGCCTCGTCCTCACTGCACATTTATAATGCAAAGTAATTCTATTTTTGTTCTAATAGTTTATTCTAAGTCATTGATACTTCAGAGATCTTCTAGAAAGCCACAGGACCAAACATTAACTTGTTTCTCTTCAGAGCATTGTTTTGGACATCTCTTTACTATCTACTTTTTGCTGTTTGAGGCTGACTTGAATTAGGTCTGGTGCCTTTTTTTTTTTTTTCTTTTTCTTGGCTAGCAAGCATCTGGATTTTGCTTACCAAGTTTGTTGTGCACTAAAGAACAGGGACCACAGTGGACTTCACAGTTGCCCTATTAAGATCCTACCACAATTTTCTGAGTACATAGTAAGACAGAGCAGTTAAAAGACGTACATGTTCAATACAGCTACCAAAATGTGAAAGGTTTCTTACCTGCTTTAAGAAGTGCTAATCATGGTTTTCCCATTTTATTTTATTTTAATTTTTTTGAGTGCTGGTATGGGGAAAACTCAAGTACACTCACTTCTTCTAGCTGAATAATGGGGTTTCTGTAAACCTCTCTGCACAAACCAGAATTCTGGTACCAGCTGGTAAGCACCTGAGCAGGTTTTTGAACAGAGGTTGTCAAAATCTGGGGGAGGGACTGGTAAACTGGTGTTCAGCAAAACCTCACTGTCATCACTGTCCTCGTAAGTGTATTATCAGCAAGAGGAAAGTCAAACCCAGAACTGTATTTGACAGCATTCTGGGAACTAGGTTGTTCAACATATCAGTGCAGTAGTTTTAGTAAATGTCTCTAGCAAGTCTTGTACTTTTACAGAAGCAAAGGTCCAGTAATTTGAAGTCTTACCACATCTACACTTTTATGATGAATACTCTAGGTGTTTTTATAATTTTTACTGACACTCAGTAACTGTATAATTGTGTACAAGATGTTGATGAAATCATGTTAGAGAATACATAGAAAGCACTGCAGCTGAAGCATATAAAGTTAATATTGTTTACAGCATACTGTGGACAGTGCCAAATAAATGTTTAAACAAATACTTATCTACACTTCATGGTGTACCTAGTAACTGTACACAGATTCGTAACAAATGACATCTCATGTGTAATCAATATTCTTAAATAAAATATTTATAATTTAACGTCTCCAAGGCTTTTTATTTTACATTTAGTACATACCTAAACTGAATTATTAGTGTTTATTAAATATATTCTTACGAAGATAGACCTCCAAAAACTATGGTGTACGCTAACACTAACGGACCACTGTTATTTTGCTGCCATGGTGAAGCCAAGGACCATTCCTCTTTTCCTTCTGATATTGCTGTACCACACAGCATCAGCCAATATTTTAAGTAGTGGAGTCCCCATTAAGAAAAGTTCAACACAAATAAACCATAAATCAGAGTCAGCCCGTGCACTTAAATGGTGGGTTTACTTACCTGCATCTGCCGAGCCGCCACCAGACAGGTTTCAATATGCATGAGGAAGAAATGGAAAAGAACACGCTGAATTTCTCCATTGGTGAGGGTCAGTTTATTTGCCAGTTTCAATTAAATAACAGGCAGAAGAGCAGGGTAAGGGCATTAGCTCGCTTCTGACAATTCGAAAGAAGTTTTACATGGTACAGATCCTCACACCTGATTCTTTCTTGGCTTTAAATCCTGCTCCTGGGAAAGGAGGGTAAGACCACTGCCTGTGGTGCGGTGATCAATGCTGCAAGTTCAACAGAATACAGACTATACCTTCTCAGCCTTCATTCAACACAGCTTTCAGGTGTCTTACCTTTTCTCATTCCACTTTAGGTGAACTCAGCTTGGAGGAGTAGGGAGTGGAAGGGTTATTTGGCAACAGAGGTTCTGGTGTTAAAATCTGCCCAATCACATCAAGGGACGTGGAGGACTTGTTTCCCAGGCTATCTGGTAATCGTCACAGAAGACTGCTTAATTCGTATAGTCCCAAGACAATTTTGGTAACATTTCCTGAATTTTTTGCAACTCAAGTGTTACAGCATTCATATATACAAAACCAACACAAACATGAGTATATGCAAAGGAGGACAAGCAGCTCCAAGTTTCTGGAGGATCATTAGGACCCAAACTGAACAAAGGATCACAGACTGTCCCTGTAACTCACAGCGTCAATTCAGGCATATTTTTCCTCGATTCCAGCAGGAAAGCAATTTCTATGAGAGGGTCCTTAAATGTGTCCCAGTCTTTAATGAGCCTTACAGCTGACTTGGCCATGTGTCTTGCAACATGCATCCTTTTTTGCCCACCACTCTTACCAGTGACCGCAGCTTCATTAACACACGAGCATAACTTACGATACCTACACAGGAGACGAGTTTTCATTTCACAAGGCTTCCCAGTCAACCTACAATTTGCTAAAAGAAACACAATGCCCTGGCCAAGTTACTTCACTTTGTGAGCTCTTCTGTTTCCAGACAACCTGAAAGTCAGGGTCAGCGTTGGTAATTCAGCCTCCTGCTGCACATTCCTAGTAGGACAGTTCAGACAGAACTGCAGTGACAGCGCGCCACGCACATCGCTGCATCCAACACCAAAGAGACGCTGCTCACACCTGAGACAAACTGCAAAAACATTTAATCCAGTGGATTGTTCTTTACCATTTCTACCTTCTACACCGCATGCACTTGACAGCAAGCTCTGCACAGGAAAATGACACAAGTATATCAGTTTGGTAAACCAATAAAACTTCACAAAAGAATAAGCACAACAAACATTCAACAAGGAAAAATTACTGGAAATTAGCTCTTGTATCACTCAAGTTCTCCAAATATTTGACTGAACTTCTGTCTGTCTACAATCTGGCCATACTTAATTGTGAAATATAAAATATCTGTACTGTTGTACCGCTTGAACCGGAGAAGTACCTCCCCCTTGTTATCTCCAACTTCATCCAAAGTCATCACTGTTTCTTTGGGACAGTAAATGTCATTCCGTCTTCCCCAAAACGTCAAGTGGGCCACCTTGACAGTACAGCCAGATTCACTTAGGTAGATTAATCCAATAATTCGTCTGAAAAAGTAGCTCATACCATACAACATTGCACCAGCAAAGAATGTAATGCCAGTCGCATAGAAGAGTATGTTCTGAGAAACCTGGTCTTGCAGATAGAGGTAGCAGATGGGTGGCAGCATGACCGTGGTGGTGGCAGTTTGTAACAGCTTCAGCCTGGACAGCACCCTGCAGTACTTAATCCCTGGAAACCTGTAGACCAGTTTGAACTCCTCTGGTTTCCCATCCACAGCCTTTTGTTGGGCCACAGCAGCACGGGATGAATGGCGCAGACACACAGATGGCTTTTGCTGTCTCCCAGGATAATGATTAACACCATTAACTTGCTGGTTTTGTGACCGCAAGCGTTCCCGTGCACCCAAGACCCATGGTGGGCGAGCATCTTCCTTTTTCCATGACCTTGTCCACAGTTCATTTTGCAGACATCTCCCAAAAGATGGTGCCACGCAGACTTTAGCCCTAATCCTGCAGAGCCTAGCCTATAAGGAAATATTCCCACAGGTCATCATTTGAGTCTTCCTTATAACCAAACCACATTCAGCTCAGAATCTGAGCATCTTACGGCATCCTCTGCCCTCTCTTTAAGCAGAGTCAAAGTGAAAGCCCCAGCGGCACGGGCTGCTCCCAGGCAAAGCGGGCGGGAGAACCTGGGGCTGCCAGCCAGTGAAACGTTAGAGAACTACTCAAATAGCAGTTTGGGGGAAACCGCAAAAAGCGCGCTGAGCACGGTAAGGGGGAGGAGGGACGAGCCACGAACGTGCAGGACACGGGGAAACAGAGCGAAGAAAGGGAACCGCTGTGCTGCCCGCACACACGCTGCCGTTCGGCCCGGCACAAGGACGCGGAGCTCGGCGACACCGCAGCGGCCGCGGGCTCGGACCGAGGGACGCCGTCACC
>VZZY01017174.1:90814-136259 GCA_013400335.1 Eurystomus gularis
GCTGCCGGAGGCTCCCCGCGGGCAGGCTCCAGCCGGGAGCGGAACGGGCTCCTGGGCGAACGGAAGGCGGAGCGCCTCGGGCTCTGAGCCGCGTCCCGATGCTGGATGTGGAAACCTGCTGTGCCGCTTCAGGAAAAAAAAAAAAAAAACCCTCCCTTTTCCGTAGAGACCTTGCCCAGCATCGCTGCGTTTTAATGGTTATTGCGAAACGAAGATGGTGGCCTCGTGGTAAGAGTGCTGACGAGTCTAATTATTCTCTTTCGGAACCTAGAAAATCACAGCAGAGATGGCCGCGTTTCTGCAGAAGTTGCGTCAGAAGGTGAAAGTCGGCGTCGTGGGTGGCTCGGATTTGGAGAAGATGAAGGAGCAGCTGGGCGATGACGGTGAGGACAGCGGCTGACGCGATCCCTGCCCTGAGTCGCTTACGAGGAAGTGGTGAAGGGTACACGTAGGTTACACCCTCTTCGTTGTCCTCCTTCCTTGCGTTGGCCTTTTTGTCCTCTTTTTGTTGTGTCGTACCCCACCTGTGAAGAGCTCCTCACAGGCAGGTAGAAGCTGCAGCCGGTGTGGGTGCTTGGCAGGTTCCTCGGTATCGTACTGAGGGATTGTGACTAACGGTGAAATCCTGACTTTGTGACAGGACCTCAGGAGGGCGTTTGCACGCTGTGGTGTTGCGGCGGAATTAGTAGGTAACATCTACGTGTGCAGGCTGCTCAGCGGTCGAGCGCGTGCCTGAAGGATCTGACCCTTCCCTTAGTCCCTTGAGAGGCGTTTCCTTTTCTGTATAAAAGACTATCTTTAATGGTCTTTACTTAATCGATGTCACTGACAGCCTTCTGTAATGGCCACACAGCTCCGGACTTGGCTTACAAGAGGTCTCCAGTAAGCTGTATCACCTTGCATCGCAGCAAGTTTCTCACAATTCTCAGACATCTACTGTCGTTTAGTAACACTGAGGAAAACCCGAAATGGTAGTGTTTGATTTGCTGTCTAGCCAGGCGCTGTGCCAGGTATTGGTTATATTTGAGGTGTTCCCTCACTTATATGTAACGCAAGGAGACAATACCTGCAGGAGAAGAGCCTTTGAGCAAAAGCACAGGTAACTGAAAGACTTGATGTGCTCTCGGGAGGGAAAGGAGGGCAGCGTTGGTCTCGTGCTCGATGTTGTGCTGCTCAATCTCTCATGCTTTATGATGTAACGTTTGCTGTATAACACATGGGGTAAAATATAACTTAGGTGTTTTGTTTGGTTGTAGTGATCGAAAAATTTGACTACGTTTTTCCAGAAAACGGTCTTGTAGCATACAAAGATGGGAAGTTCTTGAGCAAGCAGGTAAGTGTGAAATTTGCAGTAACATGAAAGAGGAATTTTCTAAGCAAGATTTTGCTTTGTTGCTGCAGTGCAGTCCTCTGTGGTCACCCTTCTAACTACGGCCAATATTCCTGCTATTTTCCCATGTTACTTCAGTAGCGTCATTCATTTGATGAGCTGATCAGATCAGATCACGACAATCTACATCTTAAGCTTTATTCTTTGGGGTATTCTGCAAACCAAAAGCTACTGGAGGGTCTGATCGAATAAGAACAGTGAAAAATCTTGGAACAGCTTGTGGCCAAGCCCTCTGCTCCTGGAGGTCCCATGGAATATGGCATTTCATAGCTGATGTCTCCTGGGCCTCAGGCTTCAGAAAGCTTCTTGTGGATCTCTTGTAGCTGCTTTTTAGTATTAATTCAGATTGTACTTATTAATTCAGATCGTACTTACTGATGTGTTGCATAAGCTAGAAAGTAAATACTCTATCTAAATTAATATAAACGTACATCTGATTCTAGATGCCCTAATGGCCTTCATCGGTTCAACCTAAGTAATGGAGATTAAAAATCTAAAAGAGCTCCTGGCTGAAATTGCTGACTTGAGCAGTGGGTTCTAGTTCACTGCAGTAACAATCTCCATTTCTTCACGCTTGGCTACAACAGACATAATTGCAACTTGTCGCTTAGGTCTGCTGTCTTTGGCCCGCACTATTTCTCCTAAAGCCGGTTAGTAGGGAGCATATTAAATGAGAATTTGGTGCTACAGTTTAAAAAAAAAAACAAAAAAAAAAACCTGAGAGCCTTAGTTAGTACCGTGTGTGCATCAGCTGAGAGTTACTCATTGAAGGCACGTTCCTTGGTGATATTAAGCATGCTGGATTATCCAGTGTCGGCGTTTTCCATATGGCTTGTTTTTAGAATCTCACATTCTGGCCCGTTGGTTGAATGGGATTTATTTTGTTAGAATATTCAGGGTCACCTGGGCGAGGACGTACTTCAAGATCTAATCAACTACTGCCTGAGTTATATTGCGAAGATTAAACTGCCAAAGAAAAGGTACGTGCATACCCACATCTCAGGGTCACCCTATTCTCCATGTTACGGTGTTGAGCATCAATATGTAAAGCAGGCTGCTCAGCCAAAAAATGAGTAATTTGTGTGTTTTAGGCACGCTCTACACATGAAACAGCTCAGTCCATGTGTACAAAGACAAGCTCCCAGCTGGAACCCGGGATTTGAAAATACCGATTCGGCTTTTTTGTTTAAAAGGAAAGGAAGTTCAGTTTTGAAGGAGGAATATTTCCTCAACACGTTGGAATTCAGCAGCATAATGTTTTCCAGAGATGCGAGGCGTGCAGTACGATCAGTTCAGTGTGAGATGTGAAGGGGCAGCTGCCCAGGACATTAATACCCACCGTACGTGAGGCGAGCTAGAAACACTGCCAGGACTGCTCTGAATGTTGCCGCTTCACCCCAGAGCTGAAGGCTGGCCTGTCAGGGTCTGAGAACTGAGCTGACTGGATGCTCCAGTTATGCTTTTAAAACCAAATCATACTTTTAAAAGTCAGTAAGGATGATACTGAGGGTACCAGATTCAAATAGAAGTCCAAAGGACTCCCTGATGCCAGAGGTACTGGTTCCTACATGTTTGGGATTTCATGCATACAATGAGAGGCTGAAGGAGACACCCGATTCCCATTGTCTTTGGAGTTACATGAAAGGTCTTTGTGATACTCGGTATTTTGAGCGATTTTTCATCTATTTTCTGTCTTGTTAATCAATTCTTTTCAGGGGCACCTTCATTGAGTTCCGAAATGGGATGATAAACGTGTCTCCCATTGGAAGAAGCTGCAGCCAGGAAGAACGAATTGAGTTCTACGAACTTGATCAAGTGAGTTACAATTCTTGAAAAATATCCAGCTTTCCTGGAACAGGCAGTTATGGCCAAGTTATGATTTTAAAAGAGCTTTTATACTTTGTGCAGTGTTTTTTTCATTTTTAATCCTTTCCATATGGTTTAACTAACTTCCTGGTTCAGACTTCAGGAAACAAACAATCGTTTTTTTGTTAACAATGATTACTTGCAGAAGGGGTGGGGTTGGCTCATGTTTCTTTTAACTCTATATCCAGAGCACCAGAAATCCTACATCTGCACACAGGGTTCCTGAAAAACCCTGTCCCAGGTAAAACCAATCTTATTTGGAGTGCTTTTTAGTGTATCAGCCTGTATCCATTCAGATCAATAACACTATTCCTTTTCTTGTCAACTCTTTAAAACCTTGTAAAGCAGAATTTCAAAGCAGAGGTCAAGCCAGTTCTTTTCCTTTGTACGCACAGCTAAATGTGTGAGGCTGAAATGAATCTGAGGCACAGTATCAGAGTTCTGTTCCCTGCCATACCCTAACAACTGTTTCTGACCTGATACACAAACAAATTAATTCCTCAGAAGCAGTCTTTGCCCATGACCTAATGGATGCTGAAAGAGATCTAGGCCCAAGGCATTCTGAAAATACCTTTTTTTTGAGCATACGGCATGAGGATTAGTACCAGTTTTGAGACTCTTCCTGTGCCTCAGACTCCCCATTTGTAAAACTGAATTTTACCAGGACCTGACGCGTACTTCCTTGGCATTCTAGGGTTTTCAGATACATGCTGTGAAGTTTGCTTTTGTATGTGAAGTTTTGCTGATTTTTTTTACAAGCTGGTAACGTATTGAAGTGTAAATATTCTCCGAATGCTTCCAGTAAATTATTACTGGAAAAAAATGTAGCTGTATCACACTAGTCCTGGTCCTGAGACCTTTGGATATTTTAGGGGTGGTTTTTTGGGTTATTTTTTAATTGATGAATTAACACAGCATGTAACTGATACGTTTTGTTTCGTTTTTCAACAGAAGGAACACATAAGAGAGAAATTTATAGCTGATTTACGAAGACAATTTGCAGGAAAAGGCCTCACATTTTCTATAGGTATCACATTAAAAGAACTTCATTTACAATATTGAAGTTTCACTGAAGTCCCATCCTCTCATGGCCGTGACATGCCCCGTCTCATGTGTGTGACAGTTACCTCTCTGGGGGTGGTTGCAGGCACTGCATGCACTAAGCTGCTTCTTCCTCTTAGGCTTTTATTTGGTACATTTTGATTGAAATCCATCAACAAGGAGAACGTAATTGCTTGTCATCAGTTCATTGTCTTTTAATGTCAGTTGTGTGACTGATTCTGCTCATTTTGAAACATATTGCAGGCTTCTGATTAGTGTCAGAGTTGTTACTGCAAATGAATTTTGAGCAGAAATGCTACATCAGTGCTGTTCAGTAGCCCTTGGTTCTTCAGCTCTGTAGCTGCATCATGTGGGAGGAAGGAAAGAAAATCCAAAAGCGAGTGCAAGCTTCAAGACAAGAGTGATAATAAGGGGAAATTAATTTTCCATGCATTTTGCCTTTTTTTTCCCACCTCTCCCCAGTATAATGCCACATTCTTGCCTTCTGTTATTTTTCAGAATGATAAAAAAGCACGATTGCCATTAGTACTGTGGTATTGAAACACTAAGGCAGAAATGAACTGCAAAAAGCTCTCCTAAAGCATGTTGTAAACACCTTTATGACACCTGCTGTAACTGGGAATTGTGCTTTTGTGTATTACAGTCCAAGGACTTAGAATGGTTGTTGTCCTGTTAGGCTGTATTAAAACGGCTGATTTCCTCCTTTTCCTGTTCTTTAGAAAGTCTTTGTATAAGACTACGTCTGTCCATACACCAGTGGCTGTATTCATTCATGCAGTTTCTTTCTAAAAGTAAAAAGATTCAATATCATTATTTTCAGAAGTTCTGTTTGAGAGCAGTGTTTGGGAACATGCTAAGACTTTCATATTTCTTGAACTGGTAAATAATCATCTGTAAATCACAACTGTAATAACTGATAGCCTATAAAACACCTTCTGTACTTGTATGACTTAACTCCAGGGTCTCCGAATGCTTCTGTGACCTCTGCAAAGCTCCCTCTACCAAAAATCTTACCCAGTTCAGTTTTTCTCACTTATTCTCCCCTCAGAGTTCATTCTAACAAATAAATAATCATAGTAACAATTGATAATTAGAAGTAACATTAAAACAAAGTTTGTTTGGTTCATGTCTATCCCAGGAGGTCAGATAAGCTTCGATGTGTTCCCCGACGGCTGGGATAAGAGGTACTGCTTGGGACTCATTGCCAACGATGGATACGAGACTGTTTATTTCTTTGGAGATAAGACCATGCCAGTAAGTACACTGTTTTGTACATAGGTTTCAAAGCTGCTGTTCTGAACCACAAGCACTGTGCGTTCTAACCAATTGCCTTAGGCCTGACAAGAACTGAAGTCAGAATGTAAATTCGTGTCCGTGTGTCAGCGGCTGGGCAGTACCGCTCAGCAGAGCGCCGGGAGCACATGGTTTTTCTTGCTTCCTGAAGTGAACACCATGTTCTTGACAGACTTAATAGAGTATGGTTTTAAATTGAACTTCTGTAATTACATTAAAATCCTAGGTGACATGACTGTGTATCCTGGTTGGCGGTTGCAGATTGATGCTTCTCGTTAGCTGGTGTTTATTAAATGTATTTATTTTCCATTGAATTTAATAGTGTTCCTTTGCCAACCCCTCTGTCTGTCTCCACGCTGAGGAACTGAAATGATACAAATCCCTGTCCCCAGTCACTGGGCACAGTGAAACAACGCTGCAGGGGGATTCAGAGGCTCCTGGAAACACTGAGCAGAGACCTGACTGGAGCTAGCACAAGGACTTGGAGGAAATTAAAGCTGTCTGAACTGGGCCAAGGGACGGTGTCAGGCTAAGCTTTATAAGAAAAGGCTTAGTTTTAGAAGAACTTACAGCTTTATAATTATAAGTTACAGAGAACTTTATAGGTTTATAAACTTAAAAAGGCCAAGTTTTATAGGAAAAAGACAAGCTTTAAATTAAAGGGCTCTTTTCCCCTTGACACGAGCGCAGTCATGACACGTTGTCCCTCTGGCGTAGTGGTTATGGGCAGTTGACTTTAAACCCTGTAACTGGCGGTGCAGCATGTTCAGAGTTCTGAAGTAGCAGAGGTTGCTGCAGACTCACTGAAAAGCAGCGCAGGAAGCAGTGCACAGAAGTGGCACAGTGCTTCCTGTAGAACACAAAGCTGCGGCTTTCAGGCTTCTCTGCTCAGGCATGTGGCAGCGCCTTGCTTCCCCGAACCAGTGAAAGGAGCTCTCATCGCTCTCCCGGGATTAGAAACCAGTTACAAATGTCACATCAGACCGGTAGCTAGCAAGGCCAAAGCACTACTGCAATAGCAAAGGATCAGCAGTCTTAACAACGATTTCATTGAAAGGAAAGAAAACCAAGTGAGGACAGCGCAAGAAAGTTACAAATACTGTGTGCTGGTACAGTGTTTCTGTAACAAGCTGTACGCCCTGATAGTAACAAACAAAACAATTTTAAGAAGTCAATCCTGTGTCGCTATACAAAACTAAACACAGGGCTAAACAAACAGGGTTGTCTTCTTTCACTACCAGTGCTAACTAACGTGCAGGTCAGGAAGTTCTCGAGCAAGCGTTTGTGGTGTTCAGCAGAAGTTTCAGTGCAGGTGTGCTATAAACACATCGTGCAAAATCTCAAAATGTCAGTTTGCAGTTTTGTACTCTGCTATGTCTCTTCTTCCCCTAATTTCCTTTATGTGTCCCTCTTCCACCCCAAGACTGACCACACATTAAGTTAAATAAAATTAAATCCTCTTCTGGTTTTTTTACCTCTTGTTTTCAGGGAGGGAATGACTATGAAATTTTCACAGACTCCAGAACAGAAGGCCACAGTGTCACATCCCCACAGGATACAAGAAGGATCTGTGAAGAGCTGTTTTTTAAATGAAAGACACTTAGAATTCACATTTACAAAACGGTTAAGACAGCTTAACTCAAACATCTTCCTTCATTTCCGTACTGGTTTTTGTAATGGCAAGTGCTTTGTGGATGCGTCGTTGCTGCAGGGAAATGTTTTAATTGAAGAGAACCTTGCTGACCGGTGGAATACAGCAGAGCTCGTTTAGCACCGTCCCTTCGCTGTTTCCATTTGCACAAGTACTTTGGGGTTTTTTTTGGTTGGTCCTGGTTTTTTGGGTTGGCTTTTTAAAAATTTTCTTGTTTTTTAGGTTATCGGTACATTTCCTTAGCTAATTAATTACATGTGAGGGGGGTGGGGATAATCTGCCTACAGTTGATTTATGGTGTCAAATTTGTTCTGCAAAGCTTTATCTCTGGTTTTTAATTTGAAGCTGCTATTTAAAAGATGAATGTGTTTGAGTTTTAGTTTTGTTTTTAGTACTACCTTGTGCTATAAAGACATGAATTATAAGACAGTTGGGATTTTATTTAAAACTGGAAGATGAGTAAAAGAGAAAGGTTTGATTTCTTTGGGAGGGGTGGGAAGGTAGAACTGAGCCAGAAGTTCCTGACCTTACACACACATTCCAGTGCATGGTCAGAAGGTGCATCGAGTCCACCACCACCAGAAAGACTGGACCAACCAATGCTGAAGTTACCTCCTCAGTGTAGCTGCGGTGCCAATGCACGGTGCAGTTCACAGTACCTACACTTCTTGCTTGTTTTTTAAATCTAAAAAAAAAAAAAATTCACTTAATCAATACAACTTGAGCACAGTACTAAAATTTATTCCTGTCACTGATGGCATTTCTGCTTTTCCTGGTAAGACATTAAGGGTAGATGAGGTTTTAGTACTCAGAAAAATGACCTAAACTATGTTTCTATTAAAATTCAGGTTGAAGCATGACAATCAGTGTTAATATTACTTTTCTCATCTGGCATTAGGGAAATAATCTTGTGCAGGAACAGTTTAATTTAGTGAAGAATAAAATCTCATTTTATAATGAAAAACTATTAGTCTGATTTGTCATTTTGGCAAATAAAACATGTAAAGCAGAGTTGTTGTATGCTGCCTGTTGTATGAAGGAATGACTGACCTGAATCTTCCCAATTCCACGTTATGTGCTGCTTGCAGAGTAACAGAGGGGAGAATACAACCTTTGTGTACAAACCAAAATCCCTACAAGGGCTTACAAAAAAAGGGGGGAGAGCTATGATGCCCTCACACGTCAGAACTCTCATCTAACACCCTTCTCATGTGCCCACTTCCACAGGGTAATTCCACCTCAAGCATTTCAGTGGGAGCAGACTTTGGACCAGAACCACCTGCAATGCAGGAGAGCCTTTTAAAGGCAGCCAGATTTTAACAGCTTTGTGATGGACCCGATTATTGGGTTACTTTACTGCATGGTTGTTCTGTGTCTGCAGAAGTTACCTATGCAAAACACCCTGTGCAGGACCACACCAGAGCTGGTTTTGGCCTCAAACGATCACCTGCATGTACCTGCAAATGTTCAAATCTCAAGAGCCTGCTAGCCAGCCCTGCGCAGCCACTGCCCATAGCTGAGGTTCATCTTCTGCCCCTGGTGCAAGCAGACAAGAAACCAGCATGCTGAGGGGACAAAAACCAGAAAACAAAAGCAAAGCAGCCACAGCGCCTAGTGCCTTGCCTCCACCCGGCTCTCTCCAGTCTGAGTGGGAACAAGCAGCGCAGGCACCATCGTTCCACCTTCGGCAGCCCCTGCTGAAGCTTTGCTGCAGCGTGTTTGAGTGCTGGCTGCTCTGCCTCGGGAGCCCCTTCTGCAGTGCTCTGGCTTTCCCCCCCCAAGTTCCAGCTGAAATGACCAGGCTGTGCTAGACCGCTCTGTTCTGTACAATGTGTTCATCTTAAAAATAGCTAATATTAAATATAATGAAAATACATGTATTTACAGAAGTAGAAGTATATATATCATACATTCACCGATTAAGCAGCTAGAAAACTTGCTAAATTACTCTCTCATCGTTCTGGTAATGCCAGTCAGTTGATACTTCAACATTTTCTTTAAAACTTCTAAACATCTTCAAAGATGTGTGCATATACAGGTACCTGCCTTCTCCTCTGCAATGCTAGTCATCATAAACATGGACTACGCAGAGAGCAGACTGAAGACATAAGTTAAAGCATTGTAACAGCTGCATTTATTGTAAAGGAAGCAGTGTGTGATAGTCCAACGAGCTGGATTGTGTTAAATCCACCACTACTACGTCTTACGGTTAATAAAGAACAATCAAAACTCCCAAGCTCCCCTCAGGCTGGTCGCTGTCGTACACTACAGCGTGGCACAGGTAAGGTGAGCAAGCCATCACAGCAGTTACTGACCTCCGTCCTCCAAGTCGGACCTCGGGACAGATCATCTGCTGTGAGAGGGTCTCAAGACATTTCCTGACAACAAGCACCTTGTATTAAAACTGCAAAGAGGCAACTAAAGTCCCACTGTTTCGCACAGCTAACAGAAGAGTATCATGCCGTTGTTTTTATGGTTTTTTTATTTGCAAAGTCAATAAAAATCCACTGTCAGGAACATAATAGAGAAAAATGCTTCATTTGAAAAAAAGATACGGAAGGCAAATAGGAACAGAAACTAATTCAGGTGCACTACAACTACATGAAATCTTGCAGGCAGAAAAGAGCCAGGACGAGGGTCACCATATCACGTCCTACCAAGCAAGTTTTCCAGGGAAACAGCTGCAGAACCTACTTCACCGAGACAGCTGAGCCTGTTCAGTAACTCTCTCAGTATTTTACACACGTTCTTCCAAACAGCAGAGAACTTGCTTTTCAGAAGTACAGCTATTCTGCCCGCCCAGTGGAATACCATGGCAGACATTCTACTATATGCAATTCATAAGGTCATCTCCAGCTCTGTCTAAATTCAGACACAGACGGGGGCTATGAAGTATCCACTACCACTTCTACCACTTACCTTGAAGCATTTTTTTTTTTGAAATTGTGGTTTGGGGTTTTTTTGTGGCTTTATTTTTTTTAGCACTGGCCTACAAAATATGTTGCTAATCAACCACCAAGGCACCTAAGTAAATTCATAAACAACCCAGGCTCTACCACCACACTATTCCACGCGTACACAGACCTGCCGTTTGTGCGCGGCGCACCTGAGGGGCACCCAGCCCCGGCCACCGGAACACAACCACCAGATGGAGATTTTCCAGCCTGTGGCACTGCGCTGTTTGTGAGCTTCCTTCCACAAGGAAAACAAGTCCCAGCGATGAACACCTCCCTCTGCCAAGCCAGGGCATTCAGGCACTGTTACCAGCAAGGAGTGCACTCCAAGCCTTCCAGGAGAGCAGCTCGAGGGAACGCAGCAGCCTCTGCTACCGCCCTCAGCACCACAAGAGCTCTCCTTCAAACCTCTCCCCAGTTCCCCTGGGCATTTCCTGGAATCAGTTCACAAGATAAAGAATAGCCAAACCTCCACCTGCCCTCCTCCACCAAGCACACAAACTAGGTCTCTTCAAAATATGTTTTTTGTAAACACATTATGCTAGATTTTTTTTCATTAACATTTGAATTGCCTTTTTCTTTTTTCTTTTTTTTTTTTTTTTTTCCTCAAGGCCAGCAGTAAAAATGGTAATTTTGGCCTGCTTCTGCTTTATTGACAATGCAGTATTTCCTACCACACAATATGTAGAATATTCTTAGGACAGGTCCCCTGTGGCCAGTTGTTGAGCAGTGACCATGCAGGCAGCAGCCGTGCTCTCTCTGGGACACCTCAGGAGCTGATGACGTGTCCCGACCAGGTCTCGTGCTTGGTTCCAGGAGCTAGATGGGTAATCACCACCTCCACCGCCTGCAGCTTCTCGTTCTTCGGAGGGATGGTGCACATCTTGTAGGTGACCTCGTCACCTGCCACAGGAACATACTCGCCTTCAATACTGTGGAGGAGAAACTTCAGTTAATCACAAATCACATAAACTCTCAATTTCTTGCAGCTTATTTAAACTTTTATCTTCATGATTATCTTACTGGCTCAAGACACTTCAGGTTGGTTGTTTTTTTTAACAGAGCCCATCATCCACCAGAGCCTGAAGTGGATTTTGCTTGTCGTGCAGCAAAACACTATAAAACCAGTATAACCACCACTACAACCCTAAAAACCAACTAAACAATAACAAAAAAACCCCAAACAAAACCCCCCACACTCTAATACACCTTAAACACAATCAGGTGGGTCCGGTCTTGGACAACATTGCTGTGAACGTGCAACCACCTCTTCCTTGCTGGCAGCACTAGAGGGCAGAGCTGACACTTGGTCTGGGCCTTTGGTTTTTTAAACTATAAGAAGATGATTTTTCTTTTTTCCTCCTCTCACTTAAGCTTTTCAAGTTTTTTTTTCTCTTTTCCTTTTATTTTTTTTTAACAGAAGGACTGTACCAAGCCAGGCACTGATTTTACTTTTAGGTTACTTCACCATAACACAGTTTGTCTATGGTATGAAAAAAAAAAAAGTTCCCAAGTAAGACACAGTGTCAAATATTTCAAAATTACTTGCTGTGAAAAAGAGAGTTCTGTGACCCTCACGCATTACAACGCAGGAACCCTCCTCCTGCATCCAGCATTCGGGAACACTTCCAAGAGTTGCTCACTCCCACCCAGCCTCCACCAGGCGATGACGCGGGACGCTGGAGGACTCACACCGTGCGTTTGTTACTGCATGCGAGTCCTTGTCCGGAACAGTAGGAAATGGCAAAAGGGCTGTCACCTTCTGTTCAGAACGGTGTAGTGATGAAACAGAACTGCAAGGGTAAGAGCCTTCCTTGCCTCTACCACTGCGCTCAACATCAAAGCTTTTTAATAAAAATCCCAGCGTGTGCCAGCGGAGACAGGCAGAGGTGCCTTCCAATGTGCATCACCATGATTCTCTGCCAGTCGAGAGGATGCTACTTCTCCTTCCTTTAAGCATCCCTTCTCTGACCACCGAGGCTCCAGATTTCTCATTGTCAGAAAGTTTTTCCCCAATGTTTCTCAAAGGCATTTGTACTGTGAACTGATAAGCACTAGTTATAAATTCTGCTAGATGCCTAATTGGTATTACTTGTGTATTCATATTACACCGGGGGCAAGATTTACGTTCAAAACAAAAAGTCTTCTAGGTCAGCAGTTTGGCCTGCACCACTGGGTTTGTTATTTGCCTTCACTGACAGCACACTGGGAGCACACTCCCACCACCCAGGAATTTTACCACATAAATGTTTGTTAATTGCAGGAATGTAAGATTTTAGCAGTGCCCTTCGCATCCATTCTTGTCTTGTGACCCATTACCATTAAGGTTTTTCTATCACAGGAAAGACTGGCGGGACCAATAGGAGGTAAAGATACTGGTTCTTACTGCCAGTTGTAACTTCACATCAGATTTTGCTTCTCCCTGCAGTTCTGCAAAACTTCTTCAGCTTCATCTCCTGCGCTACCTCTCCCTCACCCTTTGCCCTTTAAAGGGCTGCCCCAGCCTCTGCCGCCTCCTGACTTGAGCACTGCAGCTGCTGCTCAGGGAGCTGGTGCACTGGGCTGCGGCTGAGCAGAAGCAGCCTGCGCTTGCAGATGAGACAAGGTGAGCTGGCATGTACAAGGGAAGCTAAAACTGCCCATAAATCACAACTTCTCCCATGGGAAATTTGGAATAAAAGTCATTGTTTGCTAACTCATTTTATCAACGTGATATTGAAAACACTCCTGTATCTAAATATGGACCTAAAACCTGCTACGAGAAGTTAAAGGCATTCCCAAGGCCTGTGGCTTGAAACACGTGTCCCTCGGACTTTACTTCCCTGGGCTAAACTCCTACTCAGGAGGTGCACGTGCCCGTGGGAATCTGACCCAGGAGGGCACATCCCAAGCTGAACTCTTCACAGCAATGCCTGGGAAAATGGCAGTAAATTGAAGGCAGAAAAAATAATTTACAGAAACATCAAGATAAAGCCTCCTTCATCAGACCGGACAGCCCTTTCCTCCCCAGTGCTGATCTGACTGACCTTTACTTATTTCCAAAGTCTCCAGGCCAACCTGCCAGCCCAGCCCCGTACCACACCAGACAGACCATGTTCAAGCTCCCACATCCAGACTCTGGCTGTGGCTGCCCCCTTCACTTACTCCATTTATACCCCACTTCCCTCATTTCTAACAGGTTTAAGATTTCTTCAGGTGTGAAGGGGCTGCACACCCAATAATTACTGTCCTTTCAGGAGCAGAGATTAGTTTGCCTTTTTACTGCCAAAGGAATTTGTCACCAAGTTCTCTGCAGCTTACTCTGACTTTGAAATAGAAGATTTCAACCAAGGATGAGAAGATGTTACTTGTACTGTCTCAGCGCCTGAGAAGTACACATAAAAACCCAAAGAGAGACACAGGAGAGGGTCAAACCATGAGTGAAAATAGGGATGCCATATAAAAAAATGGCATCATCTTTCCCACTTGAATCTTTTGAATGATCCCTCGTTGCCGAAAGGGATTGCCATGCCACATTGCCGTGAGCAGTAACTCATGACATAACCCATGCAGGATGCCAGTCCCACCCGAGCAATGCAGCATCTTTCAGCAGAAGGCAACAGAGCACAGACCTTTTATCAATACAAAGGAACATGCGACTAGCAATATACAGTGAGCAGAAACGTGTCCCAGCTCAGGGGTAATGAGCATAGACAATAGGAGCCTAAGCGGAAAGCCTGTACTGATTCAAGTGCAGCTGAGCCACTGGAACACGTAATGAAACATTTCTTCACGTGGCCTTGAGCACCGGGCCCAGCTGCAGACAGTATTTCAGGGAGCACAGGCAGAGCAGTTGCGTGGGGCTGGAACTAAAGCAGCATCTCCTCTTGGCACTGCAGCCACCCACTCCACTGCCCCAGGTACTGCCTTTGCTTCCTGCACAGAGGAGGAACACGCGCAGCGAGCGGTGAGCTCAGATTCACCACTGCGCAGGCATCAAATGAAACGGATGCCCTGCCCAGGAAGGGATCTCATGTTTGGCTGAAAGGGTTTTTTTTTAAACGAACAGGAACCTTACATGTTCTTTAAAAGCTCCTACAAAACAGGATGAGATGCAGTTAGTGAAATAAACACTTGAAATCTGCAAAAGATATCAGTAGGTATGGTTAATGTAGAAGGAAAATGGATTCACACTATCTCCTGAAGCACCACGGACGTGCCAATACACAAAGGCAGGGTTTTAAGCTCCTGAAAAACAGAGATAAATAAATTAGATATCACTTGAATCTTCAAATTCAAGTGAGGAAGAAGTACAGCTTGAGTGCTCAAAAAGATGGGTGCTTCGTTGGGGTGAGTTGGTTTAAAATTGAAATACAAATATGTACTAGAACAGGTTCTGGTAAGAAAGGGGTTGTAGGTGTACTGGTAACCAAAGCGATCCTGTTTTTCCAAGAAATTAGGAACAAGTGAACCTGTACATACAAAACCAGTACACCTAACGTAAGACAAGCTGCAGCTGGGAAGAGGAGAAGCAAAGGTACTAGCCCAGACTGGAGGACACACTCTCAGCTACCACTGAGAGCCACTGCATCCCTCAGCACTTGGTAGATGACTGTCTGGGGCACCGTCTACAGCCCCTGGTCTGCACAGGAAAAACAAAAGAAAACATTTGCTGACCCAAGTTCCTTACACTTCAATCATGAGATTAATTACTCCTGTTCCTTCTACTCAACAGATCACATTAGCCCCAAAATTGGCCCAGCTCTAAGCATCACCCAGAAAGGTGCACTTTTCTCAACCAGAAAGAACTTCTTACAGGGCTGAGCATCATGCTGACAGAATCAGATCCATTCTTGGTTTCTTTCTTTATCTAAAGTGACAGCACAAGAGACTGAAGCTTGTGAAAAAACCTCATTCAACTCCAACACGGCTTCTTCTCATCCCCTGGTCTGTCTTATTTCTTCCCTTGCTTGTTGAGGTGACCTTACCTCATTAAGGGCAGGCCCATCCTCTGCACAGCTGTGTGACAAGGTGGTGGCCACACAAACAGCTCGAGTTGCATTTTCTGCTTTTGGCCTTTAAACTGTTCTCCCACAGATCAGATATTCCTTTCTTTCCTGCAGCTTTCTGATTACCAGTCATTCCTGGTGCCTCCCGAATATGAGATTATTAACTCATTGCCCACAGCGCACATGGAAAGCGAGAGGACAAAGGTCTCAGTCTGCAGCCTGAGTAAACCTGTTGCAAGCAGTGCTCCCAGCACCGTGTTTGCCCACCAGATGCTGCTTCTGGGATACTCCAGCACTGTTACTGCTATGCGATGCTTAGAAGCAGGAACAAACAACATCCATATTGTGCAGTACTTCTGGTGGTGTCAAGGAAGAATCATATAATGGCATCTGAAAGGTGCTGAGATGGTGTGGTGCTGGAGGCAGAGCCCCACACAAAGTTGAGGGAAGATCCTTCATCAGGAAGCAATTGCCTTAAACACTGGGTGGAAAATGAATCAGAAAAGATCAAAGTAAGTGAACAGAGATCTTGGAACAGACTCAGCCTACAACAGTCGCTCTATATACCATATAAGTTACCTGGATAATTTGGTAGATGAAGTTAAACATGGACTTTTTTGGTGTTATATACTGATTAAATATTTTCAGATCTGTGTTTTTTACTTTTACCCTAACTATATTGTTGATTTAGATGAAGGCGAAGATTTTCACTGCTATTTAAGAGATTGGGATGCATGTTCTATTAATAAAGGATATCTATGTATCCAGAAATTGTAAGACACTTCAACAAATTAAGCTAAAAGTAGCAAATGCTCTCCTGATGTTAGTGTTGGAGACACAATAGAGTTGAGTTTTAGACTACCCAGCAACTCCCACTTCCCAGCTCAGCGCCAGTCTGATCCTGAACTATTTTTAGGGAACTGGGAGGTTATTAGGAAATTACCTAAATAAGGAATGTTCTAGTTCTTCCTTCTCACAGCTGCTATTCATATTCCAGGGCTCTAGTGAAACCTCTTAGGACAAAGACTAAGTCACATGGGAACATTTTGGAACGAGAGTTTTCAGTGAATTCAGAGCCCTGCCGGTCAACGAGCTTGCCATGGATCACACCATGTAGCCACTTCCCATGGGCTGTATTATCCTGCAGACTTCTCAAAGCTCATTTATCTCCTCAACACATCTCCCCGGAAACCCACATTTTTATTAAACAGCGGGACATGACAGAGTAATGAGCTATTATGAGTCACTAATCCTGAATGCCCTTCCATGCAGTCCCGGGGTAAGTAGCCAGCTCCAGCACTCATCCGCAAAGCCAGTGATGACCTTGTCAAGCCAGCTGGTAGGGAGAGCAGAAGCAGGGCTGCCCGTCTCCCACCAGTCACACTCGTAACTAGGACAAACAAGTGTGAAAGAGGTCCAGATACTGAAGAATCCCAGCTGTTAACATCCAAGGTCCCTGCCACAGGATTGCCCTGGTCTCTGTGCTACTGCAGAGAGGTCTTTCCAGGAGCTGCCTTGTCCAGGACAGAAGCTGCACTTCCCTCCCAGTACAGTGGATGCATCATCCTCTTGCCCAGTTCTCTACTGAGATCTCTAGTCATGGTTTTTGAATCCACTTTCAGGGACAGTTATGGCTCTATATCTTCTTTCAGCAGCTAGTTCAACACCAGGCAGCACACCGTGCTCCATGCAGAAGAAACTGGCAATCACAAGAGGCAGAGCCTTCCATGATGCCTACGTGGACTCAGTCAGAGGTACAGAAGATGCCTGTTCCTGCAGGTATCCCACTTGAATCCTGTCACAAGAATATCTACTGCTTGCATCTAGAAACCAAAGCCCAGGGCAGTTATGTTCTGTGCTCACAAACCACAAAGAACTTCCATCCTCAGGCAGCCACAGTCTTCTTCAACACCCACTGCCTGGCATGCAGGTAGAGTAGAAGTCTTGGTTTTGACCTATTATAGTTTATAGTATTTAGGTGGAGGTCCTGGGAAGGTTCTGCTACAATCATGATCACAGTGAGCTGGCTCTCCTGCATACACCAGTGCAACATGAGTTTTCTTAGCTAACTGGGGGGGTGTGGGGAACCTTGGGAAAAGGCTATCCATGTTCTACTCATTTCAACCCCTCCTCCATTAAGATCTGGTATTCTGCTGCCTCTCTTCCCTGCCCCAGATAATCTACTTATTTCAGACACTTCAGCAGATGCAGCAAGGCACCAGAAAGCGAGCAAGTCAGGAAGGATGGTGTGCAGCCCACAGCAGGTAAGTCATCAAGTGCTTTAAGTATTTTGAAGGAAACCAGAAAGCTCTGGCTTGGCTTCCCAGCAGCGCCAGAGCAGTTGGTTGCAGCCAGGAGAAACTGCTTGGCTGCTGGTTCACAGAAGAGGCAGAGAGGCCAGAAAGGTTTGTTCTCTCAGCTCACATTCAGGTCTCAGGTTGTTTATAATTATCAGTTAATTTCCAACCCACATTGTCATACTCCACCAAAAGAACAGCATCACAGCAGAGCCAGAAGAAGAGATGTGGCATTAATGCTTTACATTAAAGAGTGATCTGGCAGAAAATCAGGGGAAAGAAAGGACCGTGAAAAGATGATCTCTCCATGGCCATGAAAAGCTTAAAGCCAGCTCCTCAGTGCAGCAGGACAGGAACAGGGATGCAGCTGGGTTTCTCCCTGCAGGAAGATGTGGCTGATAGTAAAACCCCAGCAGGGCCAGGAACTGAGACGCAACAGCAGAACGGGACCACATTCCCACCTGGGAGCCCAATAAGTGACCAGTTCTGTTCTTGTTCAGTATTCCTGAGTTACAGGCATTATAAACAATCTCCTGAGATCACAACATACAAGCACAGCACAGCAAACTCCAGGGACCCAAGGGTGCTGTGTGTCAGCATCCTGGGGGAAGTCCAGCATCAATTCTCCAAAGCCATCATTAAGTGTGGGGTCAGGAATCCAGCCTGAAGGACAGCCTGAAGGCCTCTCTGCAATGCAGCATTTTCTTTCCCCTTCACAGCCAAGTACTAGCAAACTGCAGAAAACCCACAAGCGTTGCATGTTTTTTCTGTTCCATTAAATCAGCTGCTTTTGCAAAATACTGTCTTTAAATAAAAGAAGAGTGTGGTCACTCATTCGTCACTGCTTTCTGGTGAACCACCTCCTTGCCTTGCCCTTGCAGCTACACAGGCTTCAGGCTAAATCCCAACCAAAGGCAAAAGCCCAGAGAGTAGATGAGTATCCATCATGCGCCCACTCCCAAAAAACACTGGGAAAGCACACCAGTGGGATTCTCAGGCAGTGCTCCAAAGCTGCCACTACAGGCACTCACATCCCACCTCCCCTCAGCCCCCTTGGTCCGGACCCACTTTGGCAGGCGAGCTGCTAGGAGCCTGTCTGTACAGGCAGCCAGGTAAGATGACACGGAGGATGCAGTTCTCGGCACTGCTGCTGCAATAACACCAGCAATTTGGTGACAGTGGATCATAATAGTGGCTGGTGGAAATGAAAGCATTAACAGTGCGCATCACTATTAAACATGGAATTAAGGGATTTTTTTTAAATTTCACTCCAAGTAAATTAATTTGCCTTTGCTTCCAGCTTTCCAGAGACGTTATCTGGAATGAGCATTTCAGCAATCCTCCATCCCCACACTTGCCAGCTAGGGTTTTACACTCGCTACCAGCAAGGACGTTTTCTTTTCTGTCCTGGAGGAGAGATAAGTATTAAACTGAGGAAAAAAAAAGAAAGATAATCTCACCACATTCAATGAGCCATAACATTCTCCTAGTACAACTGTTTAACCCAACTCGAGAAGCGTTTCCAGTGAACACAAGGAAACAGGACTCGCTGCGCATCAACACAGAAAGCGGCAGCGGGCGCGTGGCAGACACCTTCGGCTGGGTGGCAGGGGCACGACAGCTCCCTCGCTGTGCCAGGCCACACATCCGCAGGCAGGAACGGCCGCTCAGGTCGCTGTGTGAGAGCTGGCTCTAATTTGTCCCTCTCAAGCACCAACAGCACTGCAGTTGTGACCCAGGGTTTCAGCTGCAGAGGCTTTACCTGCAGGCCCACCCAGGAAGGTGCCATGAGCACTGCCAGGAAGCTGCCACCATCTGTGGTGGCTGTCACCAGAGCTGCCACCATGCCACTACCTGCCGCACGAGGACAGCTCAAAAGGAGAAACTGCCACCACTTACCAGCCTCAGCATTTCCAGAGAACTCCAGGCTGCCCTGGTTAATCGTACAGTTTTGTACATTAGTACCGGATCAGTTAAAAAGGAGAACTGGCTCCACACAAGTGTTATCAAAACCCAAACCAAAGCTTCTCTGCAGTCTTCAGAGCCACTCGTTACAACAGACAAAACACACCTTTAAAACCTGCATTTCAAACTGGCATTTCTTATACTCTGTATCTGCCCACACCTGACAAGGCCAGCTTCACAGTAACGCAGCTTTGCTGCAAGCTCCCCTCATCAAACATGTCCACACGCCCACATTCACCTTAAACTCTAGCACAGATACTGGAATATTACATTTTGCAGATGCCAGGTAAGGAAGCTTTTGAATGCCATATATATTTGACCTTATTTTAGGCTAATGCTCACTCATGGAAATGCAAACACCATGCTAAGTGTTATTATCTTACCAAAATAAATGGAAAGCTACAGGAAACAGACATCCCATTTTACAGAAGACATTTCCACTGAAGTGTAACCTTACAGCTCCCCAAAGCTTAGAGAAGAAAAAAAATTAAATCCTCAAATTAAATGTTTATGTTTTAAAAACATTAATCTGCAGGATAGGCAGCTGGTCCCAATGCTCAAAACCTTCACTAATCATCACAGCTTAGTGATGAACACAGAGGAACAGTCTATCTTGCTGAATCCAAACTGGTGTACCGTTTTATCCACCACCCTGAAATCCTAGCTTTAGGCAGAACTGATTCAGGAGAAACAACCCTCTTTCATTTCACAAGTAGATGCCTATACTGCACTGAGACAGTGAATAGATCGATGTCCCTCTCACACTGAGGTTTAACTGAGTAAATTATGTAGAAAAGAATTGTGTGATAAAGATAAGCAGTATCTCGAAACTCGCACTATGCAAACCAGAGTCACTGGAGACTCTTGAGCCACAGCGATGGTTACAGAACGCTGCTGCAATAAGCACTTCCCATTAATAAAGAGCAACGTTTCTAATTCACTGTGAAATAAACTGAAATGAACGGCATTATTAATTCGTCTTTCCAGTGCTGCCTTGCATCAGAATTAAGACAGTGATACCATCACCCTCTAGCACTACAAACTGTTTCCAACAATTCAAATACACTCAGAGTAATTAAAGAACACAATGTGCTGAAACCTTCAGTACTTCAATAATGGCACTTTTTACTAACAGGCAGAGGCAGAAACATCAGCTATTTTTGAATTGAAGTTCTGAGACTGTACCTACATAAACATTTAAAACAGTGGCCCAGTCCTGGCACAACAGAAAAAAAAAATCCCGTTGGCTTCAAAAGAGCAGAATCGAGCCTAGAAAAGCTGCAGAAAGCACATCCTTCAGTTCTACAAAATTCATATGAACTAATCTTGCTAAGATGTTTCTGAAAGAGCAAGGAAAACAGTCTTTGAACACAGAAATGACAGGCTTAAAGAGGAAAGGCATCCTTTACCTGCTGTGGAGATGGAAGGAAGAGTGAAGGACCATATTGAAAGCAAGGGAGATGTCAGTTAAATACCAGAAACAATTAAGAGCCAGGTCTGTTAATTAGAGAAAGAGATTGCCCAAGGCAGCAGCGGATCCCCAGCACTCGTACTGTTAAGAGTGCATTGGGTAAAGTATCTGCCGGAAAGGCACAGGCACCTTCTGGCAGCCAGTGGAGTAGAGGAGGCCCCTTCCAATCTTCTCACCTACAGTAAACTTAAGCCAGCTGCCACGCTGGAGAAAGACGGCAGCGGACTGCAGCATGGTGTGCAGAGACAGCTCCCACCCGCGTGAGCATTAGCTTGACATGAAGTAACTGAAAACAAAGAGAAGCAGCCTGGTCCAGCAGGTAGGGCTCTAAGTTGAGACCTGGGAATCTGGAGCTCAGGCAGAAGGTTGTAGCCAAGTGGACTAGAGCCCATCATCACCTGCCCATGCAGCGGCTCTCCCCCCCTCACCCTTTACCTGCTCCAGCTTTGCTGTGCAGGGAGAGCCTGAGGGCATGGCTGGGTGAGGGTGAGAGCAAGCAGAGAACTGGACACCCATCAGCAAAATAAACATGCTGAAAATGCATCAAGAAGTGTGGCTGCCCATGAACTCTTACAACCTTGGTGACTCACTCAACAGCGTTCAATTGCTGGGACGCCTGGAAGAAAGGGGAGCGTGGCATGCCACATTCAGGGCACAGTTACTCAAATAGAGTTATTGATGGCTCAGAAGTAAAGCATTCTGAAAGCACACGGGATCGATACGCCAACTAGCACTGCCCACCTGAGAGGGTCTCCTGCGAGAGGGGCCTCTCACAGAACACCAAAATCACAGCAGACAAAAAAATGTTTTTCATAATGTCATAAAGCATTGCAGTATAGGAGACATACGGGAGTCTTAAATAGCCAAACAGAGAATCATCACTGGAGTTTCTAAGAATTACAGCTTGCTGGACGGAGACTGAGGGTAGGAGCAGTTACTGTACCCAGAATCAAGTACTGGGGTTTGGGCCCTGAGAGAAAGACGTGTTGGGCCGTAGGAGAGGAACTGGGGAACACTGGAAAGACCAGTTCACATTTTGTACAAAGGGCAGCCCCAAGCAAAAAGTTAACTCTAGGGGTTTAAAAGAGTTAATTTCATGTAAGTGAAGAAAATTTCACTGAACTAATTGGAAGAGAAAATGTAGAGGAAAAAAATAGGACTGAGAATAGACAGTTCTTTAAAAATAATTCATTAGAGGTCTGCAAATTCAAGTTTCTGTGAGAGGGCTGGTTGAACTCAACCCTTGCTGATCAGCAACCATATAGGTCAGACTAGATGTTCACGGTAACATTTTTAAATTGTGATACAAGAATGTTACTTTTAAGCTGTTCAGGGAATAGGATAAATTGTGCATTTTAATCAGACAAAAGTAAAGGAAGATACTAAATAACATTGCCTTGGGTTGAACACCTAAGTCAGACCACCCAGCCCATTTGCACCCATGAGTCCTAAAGAGCCTTGGCTTGCCCACACCCACCACGCAGTACCATTGCAAAAAGCGGCGAGAAGCCCACTGTGCTCCTCCTCCAAGGACACGTGCTACGTACACAAGCAAGACAGACAGCTGGGGCAACGTGAAGAACATTGGTAAGGCCTTTGTTGATTTATCACTGAATAACCACTCCAAACAACAAATAAGGATTATACAGCTTCTCTGCTGTAAACAGTGTGTAGACTAAAAACTGGTGATAGATCTAAAAAGTAACTGGAGAATAACCATTGAGCAATCCTATAACACACCCTCAGAAACCAGTTTCAGCCCCAGTGCTGGTCAACATCTCAATCCAGAAACAAACACAGAATTGTCCATTACACCTTGCATATTAGCCAAGCGATAAATAACAAAGGCAGCGTGGTCACGAAGCACGATGTAGACCCCTTGTCAGGCAGGACCCAATCAAGTAAGATGTGCCACAGCGCACCCCAACCTGAAGTCATACGTGTAGGAACCAGGAAAGCAATCACTGCTGCTGGGGGTGCCAGACTGGACCTGGGACTACACCGAATTCAGACACTGCCATGGACGCCGAGGTCAGAGCAGACAGGCAACTCAGCAAGAGACTAGGGATGGGAGAGCTAATGTGATTATGGGATGTTCAGAAAGAGAAACAGACCAGAGCCTGGAGGGGATTTTATCTCCATACACTGGAAGAATGTGTACAGTGCACTGTTTTAAAACGATATTTAAATTCTACAGCACACTTAAAAAAGAAACTGGAAAGACTGTTTTAGAAGGGAGGAAAAAAAATCTCAGTGAGGGACTTGAAAAGCTTAATCTGTTTTGTTTATCGAAAGGTAGATTGAAAGGTGATGGTTTTCACTGTGTTCAAGGCAAAAAAGTGGAGGTACTAATGAGCTCTTCAGCAGAGAAAGCTTTGGCTATAAACTGCATGAAAATGAAGCTACGTAAATTCAAGGAAGTAATAAAGAATGACTTTTCTTAACAGTAAAGGTAATTAACCTTTAGTTTAACAATGTACAAGCAGTGCAAAGTAAAAGTAGTGAATTTTCCGTGTTATAAATCTTTAAAACTGGATACCGCATAGATTATTTGCTTCAGGTAAGTGCAAGTTTCTGGGTCTGGGTGAAACTGCACAGCTTATTCTAAGAGATTTGACAAGATCACCTTCCGGTTTTTAACTCAGAGATTTATATTAATGCAGGAAAAGAACAGCATAATCTGTCGCTGCTAGTAACATCCGCATAACTCCTCTTTGCTGAGGTATGGGTGACAGATGATAAACCATTCTTGTATCTGAAACATCAAACGCATTCAGTAATTAAGACAAACCAAAGCTCCAGCCTTCCTCAGCCGCCCAGACAACTTACTCAGAGATGTGTACGAAGATGTCGGGCCCTCCATCTGCAGGGGTAATGAAGCCATGGCCTTTGGAGCGACAGAAGCACTTACAGACGCCTTTGTAGATGGGACCCTCCGATGCTCTCACGGTTCTGCAAAAGAAAGCACAAAGAGCAGTCTATTGCTGAGCACATGTGACAGCTCCCAGAGTGTCAGCCAGAGCACGCGAAGCAAATGGGAGTATCACTCCCTGGGAGGATACTCCTCTGCAGCAACTGCTGAATACGACATTGTACACACTGTGCATTTACTGCCGGTAGCCGTTTAAGGGGGATAAAGATGATGAAGAAGTTTGCCAGCATTACAATCTAGTTGCCATCCTGAATCCATCTGCCTTATCACCTTGCCAAATTTTCTTTCCTTAAGTCAAACTAACACTAAAGAAATACAGTTGGAACTGTTAAAGAAAGAAGAAATCTCCATTAAATCACTTAATCTCCAGCTCTGTAAAGCTGTCAATGGACCTGACCCCACAAGTGCTCGTAACACAGAAAAGCATTCACTGCCCTAAATAAGCCATTTAAGTTCAACTGCATCTTTCACGAAGATAAAGCACTGTGGGGGATAAGGCCTCACACTTGCAATGAACCAAAATTAAATAATGCCACTGAATAATAAGCCACTGCCCATCACATTCATCTTTTCTATACAACCGTGGAGCCAGAGCTCACCTAGAGCCCCTCTTGTTTAAAGAGGGCATTAAAAAAAAAAATATTTAGAGCTACTAAATAGGGGTAAACAAATACAGCAAGATTCCTACACTAATTAATGACTAAAGAACTGTGGAAGCCAAATAACAAATTCTTAAGTTTTGTAAGAACCAGACTAGAATTAACAGCTGAGAAGAATTACAAAGAGTTCATTATTAACACAGCACTAAGGCAAGTGAGCTTGGAATTGCTTTTCAAGGGCATTCCCAATTATCAAGTCAATTATCTTCCTTGTATTGAAGGCATTTGAACGTTTTTGGAACTGACAACATACAAATTTTTCTTCTGCTGCTGCTGTTCTTTTTTGCCTCATTTTGAATACAGAAGGAATAATACGAAGCATCATTAAGATTGATGGTATTTGAATCTGCATGGACAACTCTTGAAGAAAAAAGCTGGGTAAGAAAGAAGCTAGAAGCAAAAAGGGAGAAGCATGCCAACTAGATTAAGCGGCACAAAATAGGCTAGCTGGGTTTGAGATCTCACTTCCGCAGTGTTTCACTCAGCACTGCCAGACCGCCCTTACACAGAAGTAACTGCAAGACTGTGGCAGAAGCGGAATGGATTGACCACAGCTTCATGTTATACCATCTGACCCTGATTCAAAGGCTGCCGAGATTAACAAAGGAGCCCTGTGGGTGCCTTCTGCAGGTCAGCACTGGGAGACCCATCACAGGCACCGCGAATTTTTTGCAATGGCCAGACCCTGCAACACCATCCTGCGCTGCGGAGTAATTCCCTTTGGGCAGGGGGCTCCCAGGAGCCTGCACCGCACCATGGGGACACAGGAAAGCTCAGGGAAAGCCAGCTCTGCTGCAGGATCACTACCTCAAAGGACTACAATAGCAACAAACCTCATCTCATTTCATGGATAATCTTAGAGAATCACAGAGATCAAGGTTCATACCTTCAAAACCAACACATTCTTTTACAGGTCTATTTGAGTAATCTTAAGATGGAGATATGAAAGCTGAATAAGGAAAGGAAACAAGCCCTCTGAAAAGCGACAAGATCATGGACCATCCCTAAAATGTAACCTGGCTGATGACAGCACAGGTGTCAGGAGTGAAAACTCAAAACTCCAGTGAGGTTGGGTCCAGTGCTAAAAGATGAGGTAGAGCTGATGAGTAAACACCAACAGTAACTGGTCCTGAGAGCCACAACCCAGTGTCTGAAGTGAAACAAAGCTTCAGACAAGGAATTCTGTTTTGAAAAATCTCAGTGTTATTTTCCCCTCCCTGTAAAACTCCAGTCTTAAGAAGTGGAAAAGACTTTGAACATCCTTTATGCAAACAGCGCATTAAAAAACTACAGGTGATTTGGACTGGAAGTCTAGTGGCATCAGAATTTATCAGAGAAGAGATAACAGTAAAATACCACAGCATCATCTAGATACAACCCCCGACTCCACCCCGATTCCCTTCATCTCAGCAGGGGCCAATCATTCTGCACAAAGGCAATCGCTTGGTTGGGTCTATGAAATGCAGGTTTCCCAGTACTCACGCTGAAAACGTCCTGGTCCGGCGCGTGGGCAGCGGGCTGGGGATGAGGTACCCTCTCATGGGCGACGGGGAGCGATCCCTCGCCCTGCGGTTTTCAGGCAGATGGAGAGAACCGGGTGATGGAGAGGTGGGGGGCTGCTGCGAGGCGGATGAAGTGGGCTCAGAAGACATTCCTGATACCTGCGAAAAGCCTAGAGAGAGGAAGAGATCTGACTTAGCCCAAAATGGGAATTGTCATAAAAGTCACAAATTCTTCAGCTGATGATTTTGTTAGAATACAACTCACTTCCTGCAGACATACATGCAGACAATGTTGCATCAAAAGCTCTTGCTCTGCGTCAGTGAGTTCATTTTTTAAAGGTTTATTTATGTTTAAATCTCCCAGCTTTTGTAAGCTGTTCTAGGAAGTTCCACTGAAAACAGATTACTCCACAACTTGCGTGTACTTGCTTACCCCTGCCTCAGCCACAGGCAACGGCTCCTGAAGCAGAGCTCAGCCCCAACACTAGGTATGGCGTAGACGTGCCCCACGCAGCTCCCAGAACTATGGGGTTTGACCCCTGACAGCAGAGGAGCCTCCTGCATCTGCACGCAAACACACCTTACCAGAAAAACACTAGAAGAAGAAATGCTGAAATGAAGGCTGCACCTCCACTGCAGGAGATTAGTTTTGCTTTACAATCATAGAAGTTAACTCTGTTGCTGCTGCTCAGCTACTAGCACAGCTCTGCTGGAGCGCTAACACCTTCTGTTTGACTGCCAGAAGAAAATCTTACAAGTACTCCATAATTCAGTTCAGACAGTGTCAGACAATTAATTTACTCTGCCATGTTCTGACAGGAACATGGACAATGCTGGGAGGCGGTGGCTGACAGCAAGGAGGTAGTCCCTTCAGCCTGTAGAGATCTGGCAGAGCCAGCAGTGCCTTTTGGTAGGTTTGAGTGAGCTGCAATCTTCCAGCAGCTAGGAAGCCAACTGTCCACAGTTGCACTCAAACCCCGAGCAAGCCAAGTCAGATTTACTCTTATTCACATCCTACAGCAGAGGAGGGAGAAGGTCCCTTTCTCAGCACATCAACAGCAATGTGTGGCTCATCACACAAGCAAACCTCACAGAATCCATGGAAAGAGAAGGACTGGTAAGAAACAGCAGCACAGGTGCAGCAGTGACAGAAAGAAGAGAAATCAATCAGCACTGGTCAGGCATTACTGTGCAAGCCCCCACTGGAAGGGGAATAAGCTGTACAAAAATAACCAATAACCTACCACACTCTTACTTCAGGAAATCTAAAAATATCTGGATGAGTTAGCAAAAAGTGTGGCGATCTGGGTCAAGAAAATACCACAAAGGTGAGAAAAGCTGCCTTTAAGGCCAATAGTTTCATTGAACTGAAACCTCTCACACCCATTATGCACCCTCCTTTTGACACCCACACTCCCCAGCCCATGAATTATGGAGTGGATCCTTCACATGACATTTGAGAGATGCAGTCTTCTTGTCAGTGACAAATTCCCATTATTTCTTCCTGAAACTAAGAACTAAAATTAAAAAGGCCTCTTAAGAATGAAGTCACCAGGGAACAAAGGCTTTTGTGTTTAATGGCTCAGGGTGCTGAGAAGGTAGAAGTGGATAGTCATGTTCCCTCGTGTACCAGCTTGAGCTTTTCACACTGTTCTCAAGACCAACAACTCAGCTGAAAACAAAACCACAGCTTTATAGATGGCATTTAAAATACAGATGGTGTTTGCCACCCACGAGCTAATGCCCTGCCCAGCATCGTAGCACAGTTGTTCAGATGAGACTGAGATGGTAATACCAAAGGGACAGGATTTTCCAAACTTCCTCTTCCTCCAAAGAGCCCTGCTGTGCTGGCTGGAAGTCTCCTCGGATTTAAAAAGACCTCTCCTTTGGGTGGCTTGCTTTCAAGGAATGCATGTTTGACATAGAAGGTCTATAATAAGCCACAGCAAAAATAAGAGCAAACAATTAAAACCTCATTCTGATAACTCAGCACACACGGTCTGGCCTTTGCACAAGTGAAAATGCAGCTTTCAAAACTGCACGCTTTCTCTCCTCATCTAACTATAAACCAGCTTGTCAGGTGACAAGCAGAATGCAGAGCTATTCACCCATCCTCAGCAGTCCAGGAGAGCCAGCCACAAAGTACTGCCCGTCCCCTTCCTCAAACAAGGGAGCCAGGAGAATTTTCCCTCATTTCTTTAAAACACAGATGAACCACAAAAGTATTTACAAATAAAGAAGGCTAAATGGGGAAGTGTGCTAATGTACGTTATTGTTCCCATTTATGTTAGTTTTGTGCCCTCTGCTCTGTAAACATAAAATAAAACAGTGATGTAGAACATTCAGTGCCATTTCACTTCAGTGCCACTTCAATACCCTTTTTGTTCTCTGCCCACGGCCAAAGTAGAAGAATGGCCTCGACTCTCATAATTTCTATTACACAAGTCCTGAATCGTGAGCAGAGCTTGGTGAGAGCCGACACACAAACGCACACAGCTGGAGGCAGCCAGGAGCAGCTACGCTCGACTTCACACCCACTGCAGTACGCGAGTACAGCTCAGAAGAGGACAGGATGCAAAGAAGCAGCAATAGGAAGCCTGTGGCTACAGCACAGCTCAGCCACAGTCTGTATCAGCAGGTACGTTGCATCGCTGCGCATGCGAGTGCACTGGCACGTCCATCTGCCTCCTGGGCTTCTCCACCACCATAAAAATCGGATGCCATGAAAAGGACTGGACACTGAATTACCAAGTTTTACCGTGCACGCTGCAGTGGGACGACAGCAGCTCCTGCCTTCTGCGAAGCTCCGCTCAGTGCCAAAGATCACTTTGTCTGCACCTTTTCGAAGACAAAGGTGAGTTCAGCTACTTCCGTTTGTTCTGGTGTGGCCACTGTCTTGACATGGTTCGTACAGGGAGTAACTCCCTTCCGTGGGCAGCACTCCTGAAGGAGCAGAAACACCGTGCCACTTGCTCGGGCAGCCGGAGGCACGGCGAGGCTGGGCAGTGCTGCTGCAGGAAGCCCACAGCAAACACTCAAACCGAAACCTCACGCCCCCAGCCCTCCCAGCCTTCCTCTTCGCACAAGTTTTGCCTTCCAAATGCAGTTACTGGCACTCATCCAAGATGCTTTGCAGATGTTATCCTGAGTTCTGAACTGACCCTCTGCAAATCAAGAATCACCCTTGGGACTCAGCTGCCTACCAGCCCTTCCTCAGCCGCCACGAATACCTTCCCTTTTTGTGACTAGCTGAACAAACCTACTTTCTTACATGCCTCATGAGCCCACCAGCTCCCACCCTATTTCCATCAGTCTTCCCTCCAGTTCAGCCACCGCTCTCCGCTTCCCCGTGGGAAGGCAGGCATCGCACGAACCCCAGGCAGCACCACTGGAGCTCCCCAGGAGCATCCCGCTCGCTGTGGTACCTCACAGCACCAAATCGCAGCTACACAAAGCCCAGCAGCGTGAGACTGCAGCTACGACAGAGATGAGGGACAATACAGACAGTATCTCTCTTCTGCTTGAGCCAGCAAAATATTTGCCTTCGGGTATTTACAGAATGAATGTCGCATGACGTCAGCAGAGGTATTTTCACGCTCTTTAGGAAACTCCAACCACGTGCCACATTACCCTTAAATCTGCCCATGTTTCAACATGTATCATTTATCTTTCACCAGTGTGAGGTTTTTATGGGGTTATTTTTTTGTATGCAGTAGTAGGTATGCACCAAACTAAAATATAAATAAAATAAATCCCAGAAGGATCATGGAAACAACAGACTAATTTAACGTTTCAAAGCAAAATATACATTAATTTTTTTTACCATACTTTTTTCAGAACTGTTAGCCAATGTGTACACAAAGAGACCTCAAAATGTCATCCATAACAGGTAACCTACAAAGCACAGAGTGCAATACACGACAAATTTCTGAAATTCTCCATAAAATACTACCAAAAAAATCTATTGAAGTAATTAAGGTTGGGGGGAGGAAAGTGCCATCATTGTTTCTCTATACAGCTATACTTTTTTTTTTCTTCTATTCTTCTTAAAGCCTACCCCATACCTCTAAAAATAGCCATTTGGGGGAAGTTACCCATTCTGACCAGTACAACACTACCAGAGAAATCTAGCCTCACCTTTAATTACAGGAAACGCCTGGGGAAACGCATGTCAAAACAGATATGGTAGGGTGACAGACTCCAGTAAATCTCTCTGTCTATGAATGCTTTTTCACACAACAGACCTTGCAACACCTCCAGCAGGCACGGAGCTCATCCCCAGGGAACACTGCTCCCCACACTTCAGTGCTCTGGCACTGAGAACAAGCTCCTTCCAGCCTCCTAGCCTGGAATCAGCACTGTCTGGAGGAGCTGCTTTCAGAAGGTACCATGATGGCCTATGAACATGCCAGCACTGGTCACACATGCCTGGAAAACCAGGCCTTTCCTCAAGGAGAGAGTGAGGTTTCTGTACCTCAAGAGCAGCTGCTTTCAGCTGGGTTTTGCTGGAAGTTAGCTCTTTGATTTCAACCTCAAAGAGGAATGTGGACATCTGAAAATTTCTTTTTCTGGGCTTTCCTTGGATTTAGAAACAAGAATTCTTTTTACATGACTCACTTTTAAATGTCCTGGTTTCCAAATTCATTCTACACAGTTGCATTTTTTCCCTTCTCTACGGAAGCCATGCTGATAAACCCCCGAGCCTTGCCTGCTCTTCTCCTGCCAGCTACAAGCTCTTCTCAGCAAGAGAAAAAACATGGCTCCAAGGCACACAGTGAGCACTACCGAGACACATTCTGCTCCAGAATGCCCTTTCCCAACAGTATGACCCTTGTTCTCATCTACTGAAGGAGTGAAGGCACTGGGACCCTGTGCTCACTGCATTACCTTGCCCACTCCCAAGGGTGCCCTTAGTTCTTTTAAAGCAGCTCCCAGCTCCATGCCACCTCTCCGAGGCACCTGAGCACCCACTCACCCTGAGCATCAGGCCACAGTACTGCTCCCATCCGCAGTTTCTTTCCAAAGCACTTCCTGGTGCTCAGATCAGAGTACACAAGGATCCCAGAGCCACAGAGCATCACATCACTCCTCCATACACTGAGTTAAGCACTTACAAAACACACACAATTATGAGACAGCTGGTTCAAAAAGCTTCTCCTTCCAGCTTAGTTTGCATCACTAAGTTTCCACAATTAATACTGGTATTGCCATTAACACTGAAACTCAGAGGAGTTGCAACATGCATGTGACATGTCAACACAAAGGATGATGGTATAAACATGACGCTCCCAGAGGCTGCAGAGGAGTGCCCACATACTGCAGTCATTTGGCGGTTAATGGAGACCAGGACATTGCCCAACTGTCCTCATGTCCAGTAAAAGCTCAATTATAAGGTAAGCAAAATACAACAAGGAAAATTCATATTGCCTGTCTGTGCATACAGACTAATTTGGATTAAAACAGGGTTGAGTTGAAGCAGCAACAGATACTTCCAAGCAGCCTCAGCGGTGAACACCTCTTCCCCAAACACTGTGGCTGCCCTTCTGCTCCTCTAGTGAGCAGATCGCTGCGTCCAAGAGCGAAGCTGCCCAAGCAGCACAAACCAGCCCTGCACAGCAGAGACCACAGAAAGCGGTGGGAGGGGAACCAAGTCAGCAGCAGCCATATATGGAATATTGATAAAGACGAGGACTTCTTACAGTCTTGAGTTTTCCACTGTTCACGTAAGCTGCCAGATGCACTTCAAAAAATGCATTTAGGTCAGAGAAGAGAGTGGACAGATTAGGTACACGTGTCAACTGGTTTACGGTTATTCTGAAGGATATAGGTGATACCCCGAGACTCATTCTATCAAAGATACAGAGGAATCAAGATTCTCTCTCACTGGAAATCCAGTATTTTCCATGACTGACGCTGCATAAACATCTTGCTCCCAGTTGCACAGAGCAAGTTAGCCAGGGTCTTTCACTCGTAAGCCAGCACAGGAGGCGACAACCAGCTGCAGTGTGTCGGCTGCCAGAGGTGCCGGCACCCACCAGGATTTGCCTAAAGGGAGAGTGCACAGTAATACAAGGAGGGCTGTATTTCATCCTGCATCTTGTCAAAAAGTATTTCAGTGGGAACAGAACACACCGGCTCCCAGCGGTAAGGAAACTTCCTTGGGACAACGCTGGGCAGCAGTCACCGAGCTGGGAATGGCACAGAGCTGTCCTGAGAGCAGCACATCTCCCCTCATGCTCTCTCACAGTTCAAGTCCAACACTTCAGCCTGCTTACAAGATCTAACTCACCTCTTTTGTTTAAAGAGCAGATTAGAAGGGATGGAAAACTCTCCTCAGCTCATGGCAAGCCTGGGCAAGCAACAACAGGTCCCAGGCAAGCATCCTCCTCTGGGAGCTCTTCCCAAGCAAGGATGAAGATGATGGTGAGAATTAGCGCATGCTCATCAGTTGCAAGTGTTGCCCAGTGACTTAAGTTCCTGTGCACATATATCATTGGCTAATATCATCAAGTATTTAAATGACCATCACCTGCAATACTATTCACTTTGCTTTGGTTATCTTTTGTACAAACCCAAAAGTCCACAGGGCAGGGACAGCAGGAAGAGGGAGGATGCTCACGAGCACCTGCCATGTCCATGCCACCACAGCTGCAGGCACAAGGCCATGAGAACAGTACGAGAAGGGCATGGAAACAGCAAGGGAGAAGCGTTGTTGCAGTGGCTTTGGGAAACTCTGCCTTATCAGCGGGGGTAAAAGCCTGCAGTGCTGTGAAGAGTGGGCCCATAGTACTGCCAAGGCTCAAGGCTGGAAGGGACTGAACTGTTCTCTGCACAGGAGATGTCATCTGCACGGCATCAGCCTGTCCTGTGTCCTGAAACCCGCTCCTGTGGGGTGAGCACAGACATCTCCACCACCAAGACACACCATACAGTGGAAATGTAACCTTACCTGAAAGAAAAGCCCACAGTAAGTGTAAAAGACTGTGCGTACAGCTTCATTTCCTTGCTCTTGCAAATCCACAGGTTACAGAGCACCATGCTGGAAGTCTGGGAGGCAGATCTGCACATCAGCCCCTGCAATGATCACCTACTCCTGGGCAGGACACAGCAGCCTCTCACCAACCAAACATGGCGGGACCAGGTGGGAGGCACCACAGTGGGGATGACCTGTTACATCCATGCCCATGCTGGTGGGGCAGCTAACGTCCCAGACTGGAGCCGGTCCGAGACACAGCTGCAGGCAGATCGGGAATCATCACTCCTGGACTAGCAAGATCACGATGCTGAGCCAGCACAAGCCTCGGGGGTGATGCCCAGCATCTTGTCTTGCTCTGTATCTGCCAGCTGCTTTCTCCATGAACCGCCAGTGTGCAAATGTAGCTGTTTCTGCAGCAGCACGGTGATGTTCTGTCTCAGTAGTGCCCAGCTGCTTGCAAAGTCACTGCCAGCAACACCCGCGCTGCCAGAACTCAGAGCAGAAGCACACAGGCCAACTCCCAAAACCCTGCTCCAAGCGCTCCTTCCCTGGAGCCAAGTACACAAGATGCCACTTCCAGTAGCAAGTGTTGGTTTCCCCAGATACAAGTTAATCTTCATATGTCCCAGGAGGGCTGCAATAAACAGGGAAATGTTAAGGGAGACCACAGAAGGACTTTTGCAGTGAGTGGATGAACATCAGGATGACTTGACTCAGCCTGACATTAGCAGTCAGCGTGGCTGCCTGGGTCACAGTTAAGTACAAGGTGAGTACACAGCGGTGCTTACCCTCAACATCTTTCTAGCATCCTGGATGTATGGTTTAAATAAATGCCAAACTAAAGGTTGGTAACCTCCTATGAGTTCTTTCAGGCTGTTCCTCAGCTCATACAATCTTTTAGCACCCACAGTATCCCATTGCAAAGAGTCCTACAGCTTAACTGTCACTTGAAAAGAAAACACCTCCTTTTAGTGGTCAATGAGAAGTGGCCCTTTTCACAGAGAAATTAAGAAAGGACAGTGAGACCACAACACAGAGCACACCAAATAAGGCAAGTAAAGGAAAGGGAGGGCATAATATGCAAGGGGCCAAACTGGAAAGAAGCACAGTTCAGAGAAACACACAGGGACAGCTGCAGACTTATTTGTAAACCAAACCTCAAATTTTCCACCAGAAGTGACACAAATAGGGTAGAGAGCAAGAGGAGCTACAAGCTTCTTTCTGGTGTTCCCCCCTGCCGCCCTTCTAAATTTCTAAGTACAAAGGAAAACCTTTTTAAAACACATCTTACTCTTTCTAAGTCACTCCCCTGATTTGTCACTTGAATAGCTGCCATTACTCTTTCTTAGACAATAAACCCTACTAGTATCAAATACTTCTAAAGATTTAGCTTGTCAACAATTTAGCTGGTTTTGGCTAGAATATTATTCAATGTTTTACGGTCTCCAGCACAGAACCATTGTACTGATCACTCCAGACTCCTGCTCCCTTCATCACCCCTCCATTAGCCAAGGCTGGGAACTCTGTTCTTGGATAGCAGAGGCAACATTTAACAGATCTCATCCTATTCTTGCTAAACACACTCAATCACAGTAAGCTTACATAAGTACGTCCCAGTTGAAGTACACTGTATGGCTGAACAGGGAACAGGTTGTCCCTTCCAGCACTTGCTCTCAAGCTCTGCAACTCAGCTCTTCCTTCAGTGCTCCTGCAAGCCTGAAGCTCTCCCTCTGCCATTACTTCCATGCTGGCACATCTCATGTGAATTCATTCCAGGACTTATTTCATTTTGGCAGAAAATATTTATACCAAAACATGTGAAATCTCTCATGTGTCTTGTGTCTAAGCATATTAGGGCTCATTTACAAGGCAAATGGGCTTATACGGTGTCATAGATTATAAAGAATAGTTATACATATGTAAATCCCTAAGCATTTTTGGAAAGTTCTCCCTTTTTTCAGCTGCCTCTCACATCACAAAACTTCAGCCACGATTATGGGGAAATTTGTTCATGTGCAACTTTGAGCCTTTTAAGGCTACTGAAATCTCCTGAAATATTTATGTGGCTCAAGTGTTACTCAGAACAATTAGTTCCCTGTGTTTCCTCCCTAATCAACATTTTCAATAGGGAAAATGAGTTCACATTACAGAAATCTGCAAACATGGAAATTTATGAGGCATACAAGTATTGGCAAAGGAAAAAATCATCCTCCGAGGATACTTCATCTGCCAGTGTTACAGCAAGGCGCAGATGGCAGGGTGCAGAGTCTGAAACCACTCACAAATAACTCGATCCTCACGCCAATACAGCAAAGCACCCACAGACCCCAGACACCTTTTTGCCAGGCCTGGCTCTGTTTTCTGGCTATCCCAATGCAGAGGCCATCTCCCACTCTCACTGCCTGACACCTCCTATGCATACTTTTTAAGCATCCTAGTTTAATAACCTGAGTATATTTCAATTAGATCTCTCAGAAATCAATTAAACAAAAGGTTTGTCATTGAAACATCATCAGGAGCCTGCGTCAATATCAATCAATGACCAATAGATATACAAGTTACAAAAATACTTTAGGAAACAGAAAATCCTTTTTACCTGACTTAAGAGTGAAGAAAATTCTCACTTTCTGCTGAGCAACAGGGACATGCTCTTGATTTCCATTAGAGCCTCGTCCTTTCCTACCCTGCTCCTCAGTTTCCTACCTGCATCCCACTTCCCAGGCTTCAGCAGCACAACTGCCCCTACACAAGTGGCTGCACCCACAATAGCTTTTTCTACCGCAGCAAAGGTTTAAAACTACATTTCACTTGCATGAAAAGTTAGTGACCAGCTTCAGCACCCCAACAGAGACAGCCTGATATTCAGCCTGTGCTGGCAGAGCACTCAGAGGTACAGAAACATACATTCTATTAAAACTAAACAAAAGGGAACATTTTTATGCACACATACACTTAAAAAGAGGAGATAGGATGACAGACCTCAATTTGAATGGATAAAGTTCATGTACAGGTATATACAGGCTTTTAGATCACTGGCTCATTTAACAATTATATTTCTGTTTTTTTTCTTCCCTCCACCATATTTCTCAGCCCACTTTACAGTATATCTCGCCATGTTGTATGCAAACTTCTGCTTGTGACCCGGAGTCCCCCCTCACTATCCTCATTTCCTCAGCTCTACAGCCAAGATAACAACCTCCTTTGCAGCAGCAGCATGGTGAGGACCCGCTGTGTCTGCTCCATTGGATACAATCCCCTGGCTGAGCCGCAGAGGTTCATCAGGCTGACAACAGCCAGCCTTGGTTCCCTGCTCAAATCCAGTCAGTGTCACTCCCGTCTGGACCATACCACTGGAAGGGAAGGAGACCTGAAAACAGACTTCTTGCAAAGAAGCTTTAACAGAGGGAGGTGACGCTCCCTCGCTTCCTCTGCCAGCAGGCAACTGTGCCATGCCTCCTCAGCCTGCGTCTCGATCGTGGCAAAGCTTCGTGACAGCACCTGCCCCTCCCGAGGTCAATGTCTCCGTCCCACAGCAGCAAGCAGAACACAGCACACCCACTGCCAAGGTGTCTGTCTCAAGGCCAAAAAACCTCCCTGCAAGAAGCCCCATTCTTCTTTTGGTGGAAAGGAGATCGAGGCAAAGGATCTTCATGCTCTGCATTTGTGAACACTGCTCACAGGCAAAAGTCACACTCATGCTCCATGGGAACCAAGTGCTTCATCAGCACTATGAAATTAATGGTTAGTTCTTGACTCTCGAGCTGAAATCGTCTTAATTTGTTTATAGAACAACCACTACGTAAATACACACACTGTACAAAGACCTTTTTTCTTATGTAACCAAAGTACTTGCAAAACAGAGAATACACCAGCAACCACACACAACCAAACTACTTCCAAAACAGAAAATGTTGCCATTTTACCTTGCGTCTCGTTAGACCTCTCCTCAGCTCAGTCTGAGCAGCACAACCATCCCCACTGCAAGCTGCTGCTTTAGACACATCTGTGTGGTCTACTGCACTGCCAAACAGGTAGTTCCTATGTGGTGTAATCAAATCTGTGATTGCGTGAAGAGTAAAGCAGCCAGAGCACACCCCCACAGCTCACAGCCTCCAGAACTGCTGCAGGGACAGCAGCCGCTTCAGTAAACACCCTTCGGAAACCACGCGTCACACAAGCCCTCCATCGCATCCCCCTGGATGACTGTATGGAAAACAGAACTGAAAATACACTTCAGACTTCTATGAAAAAAATTCCTTTTAGTTTCAAAAACTGGCTTACAAAGCACTAGTCCAGCAAGTCTACTGTAGGCGATGCATCGTTCTTACCCGACGAAGGAGAAAATGGACCCACGGGGAGTCTGATTGCTTTCCCCAATTACCAGGTGTGCACAAACTAGTCTTTCTTGCTCAGCACATCCACCCTCTGCGCTCAGAGCCAGTTAAATGGCAAAAGAAGTCATATTGTGTTTTACTGCCTGCAAAACCGCAGCGCCAGCACAGGCACGTGTGCGAGGCTGGATTTCGTGCCTACTTACACGTCAACAAAGCTATTTACCACGCTGTGATTTCGAGAGCCACGGCTCCAGTGATGTGCTGGAAGTGCACGGAACAGGACAGAGCTGTCCAGAATCACAGATGCTGTTGCTGTTATTTCTGTCTACTGTGTTAATGCTCAAAAGCCAACACAGACCAAAGCAACACAAGCTTTTCACAGAAGGTAAAACTCAACTGTTATAGTTGAAAAAAAAACAGATTAATCTTGAGGCACATAAATTCTTCACGTATAAAACTAAAAATCAGTATAGAAGCACACGGTCAATAGAAAATTGTACTAAGTGTTCTATTACAGCAGTCACCACCCCAAAGAGCTGTACCTACTTCAACTGCAGACACAGTGGGCATGGGACACACAAGCAGAGCAAGCACTGCACACAGCAGTGGTGGTGAGTGCCTTTATGAAAGACTATTTTTTTAACTTACTGGTTTGGCCATGAGCGAATAGTTACATGACCTTAAGAAGTTAACATTTTCCAGATTTGCTTGCTGGGAGCTGATAGCAGCCTCCCACGTGCATGTAGCCCCACACAGCAGCACAATGGGGTAACCAGAGCTACCAGCCAGCACCAGGGCTCCTGCACCGAGCCCCAGGGAAGGAGACAAGAAATCCGAGAAAACCTGTACTGAGGGCAGGGTGCAGGCTAGCGGCTGGCAGTCTGGACAGGGACAGATGGAATGCAAAAGCAAGCTGGGCTTCTGCCTGCCACACACACACCCAGGGCACAGGCTGAGCAGCCCAGCTCGGCACAAGCCCCGCACACACACACCACAGGACACACCAAGGATGGAGATGGATCTTCAGTGCTCCTTCTCTGGGGAAGCGTTTTCCTGTATCCAAGATTCACAGCCCAACACCCTGCCCTGGGAGCTGGGACCCGCACCCTCTCCTGCCAAAAGCTGGCAGGACTCGCACCCAGGAGGAAAGGGCTGCCAGGGTGCTCGTTCCTAGGGCAGCCTCACGCACACAGCTCTGGGGTGCAGTCCTTCCCATGAGGGTTTAAAACAAGGGCCTGTACAGGAGTGACACAATGCTGGAACAGACCCACAACCAAGAGAGAGTCATGATCAGCAAGAAAACAAAGGCAGGGAAATGTGTAACACGACCTTTGTTGTTTTATGTAGTCTAAAGTTCTGCATGAAACCTGATTTTACACATCTAAGAAACCTTAGGTAAGCTTGCACATCTGCCTGCCTCAGGAGCAAGCCCTAAACCCAGAACAAGTCATGTCACGGCACTGGGAAACCAGGTGCATGCACGTCTGGTGGGTTCCCTGGTCTTGGCTGCCTGGAGACCCCAGGCTGCACAGCTTCACATCAGCGGGGTACCAGACAGAGTTCACCCTCAGGAACTGTGCCAGGGAAGAGGCAGCACTGCAGCCCAGCCCCACCAAAATGTTTAAGAACAAATTCAGTTAGGATCCCAGACCCCAATTATACCAGCCTAGCAAGCGTCCAGCAAAAACTTTTCTCCCCATGAGGCTGTGATAAACATCAAGACAGCTCTGCACTACCTTTGTTTCTTACTTCATTCCTTTCAGAGGATTTTCAGGAGAGACACGTCTACATGAAAAGCCTGAGGGATGGAAGGGTGAGAAAGGTCAGTGTATGAAAAACTGACAGGGCAGGCACCAGTATGATGACACCGTGACCCTGGGATGCTGCTGGCAGCGCCTGTGCAGCAGCTCTGCCAGATTCAGCCTGGCTTGGTTCCAGCAGTGAATTTCTTTCCTGAAGTCCCTGCTAGTGTGGGAAAAAGACACTGCAGAGCAGGGAGAGAGGCCTTTCTTGCCTAAACATGGTATTGGGGAAAAATAAAAATATTTTTTAAAAAAGCAATGTATCAGAGGACAGTGGAGCTGCATAGATCTACATAAAGATACATTTTCTCCTCCAGAAACTGTGTTCTAAACATTGAGGAGAATAATTTTTAGGACTCCCATCAGAGTTCCTGGGAAAGGGAAAAGCAGCCTTTCTGCATGGAAACAAAGTGCATGGTTATTCCGAAATGGAGACTTGTGCAAGATCACTTTTCAGACACTTTCCCTAACACCATAAAGCAGAAAGTAAATACAAATATTTATGCTGTTTACTCTCTCCCCTACCAGTAAAATGAAAACCCTAGCACATGAAATACTTTGAGCTACTACCAGTACTCCTCCTACCAGTCTCCATCACAAAAGGGTTCTATGAAAAGGCTGTCACCATGCTTCATAATCCCCATTGCTGGATTTTCTCCAAACGTTGGAGGAAACAGAGTCAAAATCCCACAGCCAAGTAAATTCTGCCTTTCCTGGCTGCTGTCAGCAGAGCTCCTAGTCTGGGCACATCACTGCATGGACAGGCACTGCCTCACTGAGCTGGGTGAAAAAATCGGAATCGTTTATTTACACTTCAGTAACAGGTGTACATTTTGTAAACAGGAAATTCTTTTACCTTGTGGGGGCGAACCCGTGACCCCGTGTGGGCGGATCGCGACATCTTGCTTTTTGGCAGCTTCATTGACTCTGTTAGGTAATTGTCACGAAGATGCAAACACGACCGTGGTTTAATCTAAAGTAACTGATGTAACTGTAAATAAGCAAATGCCTTCGGCTAGCCTTCTGAAATCATATTACAAAGAGAAAGCCACCAAACAATAACCACTGAAAAGGCAGGAGCTCATAAAACATTATGATCCATATTGTGAGAGTGTCTTGGTCAAGCTGACTGGCTGCACTATGTAAACAAACCAAACATTAAATGAGTACTAACATAAAAATTCCTGACCAACAGGACAGGAAAGATTAAATATTTATTTCCTAGACAAGAGACTACTCTTTGTCTGGACTGTCTCTTAACTAGCAAGTGGCAAAGAATTTGAAAGCTTGGGAAAAGCAGTGCTCCCGGAAAAGTTTTACGATGCAGAGTTGTGCCTGAAGGAAAGCACTGCAGAGCTGCCACAACACCATCCCTCTCACCCCACCCAAAAGCAGCACTGGGAAGGCAAGGTGAACACCAGCTGCTGGGTTGGCTACAAACCTCCTTACTCCTTATCCTAACAGGCAACTGCACGAACAGCTTTTTGGAAGCAGAGGTTCACACTTCTCAGATTTGTTTCTTTTTTTTCACTCTTAGTCATCAAAAAGCTGCAACTGCAGCAGGCAGCTGTGTCTCCACACCAACTGGCAGTCTGTCCTCCACCACAGGACATGAACATCGTTGCTGGTGTGACACACCAGCAGCACACTACACACTGCTCAGCAAGACTGAGACCCATTGCTGCAGGCTCCTACAGCGCAGCATGGGAGCACGTATCACGCTGGCCACGCTCCACTGGTGTCTCAGGGCTGCAGCACCATAAACACCCGATCCACCTTGGCTTCCCACCGCAGTTTTGCGGCAGTCCCCAGCTCATTAGCTCACGAGCTCCCACTCAAAGTCGCACCAACATGTATTTTGCTTTTCTTCTTGGGATTAGCCTTAGCTCTTAATGCTCTGCCTCTTCTGAAGTCATATGCTGCTCATGAGGCATGGCAGAGTACCAGTGTGGTTTAATAATCAAAAGAAACTATCAGGTCAAGGTTCTCTGTTTTCCTTCATCCCACACAAAGCAGTCTGTGATCAGATCAGGCACAGAGCCATCAGGGTAAGGAACACGGCCATGTAACATGGCACACGCAGTCTTACTTGCTTTTTCCAGAAACCTGTAACAGAGCCCTTCCCTGCAGCGCTGCTCTCAGTGGAAAACCATCCAGGCATTTAACTTCAGGTTAAATTGTTTTCTCTGTGCCTTTATCCCTCCACTATCTGATCACCTTTCAAACACAGGCTGCAGCTCAACCCCAAGTTTACCCACCCAGACTCCATCGCTAGGTGACTTGTATGGTCACAGGGCACCAAACAGAATTATTGCCCCAAAAGCCCAGCAACAACCCAAAGGCCAAATTCGCATTTGCTATCCTTGAAACACTCTACTATTTAAACATCTGTCAAGACCTTCACCCTATGTCCAGCTCCTCCCTGGAGAAATGCAGAATTCAAGGCAAGTGCTAGATTAGCCTGCAGAGCCTAAGACTCCATCATGGATCATGGGTCAAAAATTTAATGTTCATTTCCTTTAGACTACTACTCAGTTTCCAAATTCCATTAATAATGCAGGAACCTCTTAGTATGAGTGTCATGACCCCAAGACACTCAATCATTAAAGAATTTCTTAGGTTACTTCATTATTTATCTTCATTTTAAATTGACCTAATGAAAAAAGCAGCTTATGCAACAGCCTCAAACCAACGGCAAATAAAAAACCAGCAAACCTCTGAAATCAGTCAGTAAGATCATAGCATCAGAGGAACCACACAAACGAACCCTGATTTAAGTGAAGCGGGAGGGGGTTTTCCAGGATGCTGAAGCCCTGTCCATTAGCGCAAGGTCAGGCTCCCAGGGCAGAACCCACGCCCCATTTGCTCACAAGCCCTATGGCCAAGCCTGAGAAGATGCAACTAGAGTCAATTGTATTTTACAGCTTCCCTGGGGGACCGCAAACAACAGAAGCACCATTTTAATGTACTCCACATGCTCTAAAAATGACAGAAACAAAAGCTAAGTTAGTGTCTTTCTGCATCATGCGGAGACAAAGAAAGCATCAGTTTGGTTCCTCTCCCAGATGCACCTCACAGCTGCCACCGAGGTGGGGATGGTGCTCTGCAGTGCCACCTCATAACAGAGGGGTTCCCATCTCTGCATCTCCTGTTGCTTAGTGTCTTTTTTTTCTTAGAAGCTGAGGGGGGAAAAAGCAAAGTCTTCCTTCAAAGTGATCTTGCTCGTGCCTGTTTACAGAAACCAAGAGGCAAGGCAGCAGTTTACTCCCAGAGAGGGAGCAAGAAGCCATGCTGCAACAGGGAGAGTTCCACGCCAAGTATGCAGCACTGCCTTCGGTAGCTGCACAGACACCATTCCCTGCCTCGCTCAGTGCTCGGCCTGATAACACAGGTTACGTCAACAAGCTCTATCCACACGCGTGTCAAGAAAAAGGGGAACAAGCATAAAGAAAAATCCTGAAACTGCTACCTAGGTAGCGGCGGTCAGCTCTGAGGAACAAAATTACACGACGAGAAGAGCAGAGAGCGGCGCAAGGCTACGGCTGCTTCCCCCGGGCTCTGAGTTATCCCCTGCAGCCCCCAGAGACCATCCCGACAGGCAGCGATGAGCGGAAATGAGCAGAGAGCAGCGCGGGAGGCAGAGGAAATGAAGATTGCTGGCGTGTTCAGGGGGCCGCCTCGGACACAAGGAAAAGAGTTATCAGACTGAGACGGAAGAAAGCAAAACAACTATCTCTGCCCTGCCCTGAGAGAAAAGTGAGAGCGGTTAGCCGGAGTAATGCTTCCATTTTCCATTTTATCTGAACTGCGCTGGGGAGCGACACACCGCGCAAGCCCCCGTCGCCACTCTCGCTACACAGCGTTTCACCCGTTTCCTTCTGTTTGGCTCTCTGCACCAACCTGTTGCAAAATGCAGGATTTGAGTTTTGGTTTTCTTTTAAAAACTGTTGTGCAGAAAAAAACCCCAAGCATGCCATTTCATTCTGTTTTTCCTCCTCAAAGATTGCCACCCTCTGCTGTGCAGAGTGCTGTTCCCAGCCCCACTGCCCGCCAGCCCCCAGGAGAAGGCAGCTCCTGGCCCCAGGAGAGAGATGCAATCCCCACTGACAGACTCACTCCCCTCCCCTGCTCCAGTGCAGAAGGTCATGGGGTTTGCACTTCCCAAACTCAGTTCCTCCCCTTAGTCTCTGTCAGAAACCTTCCAGATGAGAAGCAGATTAACCATTAACTATTGCTACCAATATCCAGAATGTTTATCAACACAGACTTGAACAAACTCATTAAATTTTGCTAATGACAACCCTCAACAGCCTTCTTTCAAGTTTCAAACAATTACTATCAATCCCTGTCAACCCCATGGGCAGTGATCCAAAAATTGTTCCTGATAGAAACTTGAGATATAAAAGGACAAAAAGGTGAAATCAGTAACAGCGTTTACCCTAAGGCCATCATCCTAGGCACAACCACAGGCCCCACTCACAGTGAAATGGAAGGGGGAAGGATTTCTTTACATCTACCACTGCCAGGCTTAGCATCAAGGTCAACCTTGGCCATTGCCTGCTGGTCCAATCACCCAGAAGTAACCCCACGCACCACATTTCATCCACAGAATGACATTTAGTGTAGCGTTGTTGAGGTTTGGGTTCAGCTACAGGGCTTATTGCAGAGGCTTGGGAAGTGTGATTAGTCCCGCATACCACAAAGGTTTCAACCATTTCGCTTGTTTGATTGCAGCGCATGTTTCACAGTCGTGGTAACTCGTGCAATAGTGTCCATAGTTAAATCCACCTCTCGGTCTTGAGCCCACTTAAAAAAGGGTTGAGACCCTCATGACCCCTCAGCTTTAAACTGAGTATGACGTATACGGGATGGAATACCTCACTTAAACCAGGACAAGTGTAAAAGCACCACAGTCTCGTGGTTTGCTGTAAGGGAGCTTTATTAGCAGCAGATACATTCATATTCATGGTACACTTAATTCTTCAAGTGTCCATAAAGATTGCATTCAGCAGAAGTACACCACTACCCAAAAGGCAACAGCCCTAAGAGAAGCCAGCATTACTTGGCCTTATCTGGCTACTTTCCAATTACTTGTATACAAATATTTCTGTGCTTACAAGCATGCAAGTAAAGGAGGGGATGATGCTGGTCAAAATATTTACAGCCATGGTCAAACCACAGTGACAGAAGCTCAGGGCAGTGGAAAGGGCAGCAGTGGCCAGAAGCAAGTGCACAGGACACCGGGGAACAGAGGCAGTGCAACCACACGGTTGGTCATGGCGTACGTGGGCATCACAATGCACACAGGACTGCGGGATGAGCTCCAGCCTCAGTTCTGCCCCTGCAAAGGGCCACTCACAAGAAATGTGTTTTCTCTCCTTTTACACCCCCACGCAGTATGTGAAAATATACCCCTTGCCAGGGAACAGTCACATCTTTCCTACATTTTCTTTGGCACACACAATTTTCTTCTGCAAACACAAAGTTTTCATATATGCATACTTGAAAAGAAGAAAAGATCTGTACTACATGTCAGTTCAACCTCTTCAGATTTAACAAGATACTAAGCTGTATTTGTGAAAGCGCAAGCCCTCTGCAGCTAAGTTCATGTGACTTGCTATCTGCCATTATTAAAAACCCCCAGACAGAAATAAAATGTTTGCCAAACATAACGTAATAATCAGAGGATGAAGGTTAAGAACAGCAGTCAAAAACTCCTTCTCAAACTCACAAAAAATAATCATCAGGAGGGTCACATCAAAGCAGCCTTAAAATTTTCTCAGAAACAAAATTTTTCTCCAAGAAACCAAATCTGGCACCACAGAAGGTTTTGCAAACATTTCTCAGAAGTAGTTCTGTAGTTCCAGAAAATGCAGTGTCAGAAAATAACTTCAAATGTCCTCCCTAGAAGCCAAATTGAGAGGCACAGATCCAAAAGTTAAGCTCAGAGGCTTCTCTACCAGGGCAAGAAGCGACACGCATGGACATGAAATGTGCAAAGAGAACACGAAACAAGGGTTGTGTTCCCCAGCTGCCATGGACAGAGGTGCTGACTCCAAGAACGAACCTCTCTTGCCATAGCAAGACTCTAAGCAAAGTTTTCCAGCACCCCTCTAAGCAACTCGTGCTGTTGGACCGTTTTCTTCCTACTGGGAGAAAGCTCTTATGTAGCACGCTTTGGCTTTCTCGTGATTTATAAAATCAGCAATACTGAGTATAACAACGACGCATCCTCACCTCTTCAGGGCAAAAAAAAAAACCCCAAAACATAAAGAAAAGAAAAGAAGAAACACAAATATGCGG
>VZZY01017174.1:136681-172941 GCA_013400335.1 Eurystomus gularis
CCAGGCGCGCCGGGCTGCCTGGAGAGCTCCGCGTTTTGGGGCTCTGCTTGAGCGCCGCGCCCGCTGCAGTGCCCGCAGCACGCCCGGCCGCAGGCGGGGTCTGCTCCTGCCCCGGAGAACACCGCGCTCGGCCCCGAGCCCGTTTGGCCAAATGTGGAATGACAGCAGCAAGGCGTGAATGGTAAAACCAACGGAAGTTACAGAAGAACAGTCCTGGTTAATTTTCCCAAATTTTGCAACGTCAAAGGATCATAGAATCATAGAACGGTTTGGGTTGGAAGGCACCTTCAAAAGTCCAACTCCCCAGCAGTCAGCAGGGACATCTCTAACTAAATCAGGTTGCTCAGAGCCCCATCAAGCCTGATCTTGAATGTCCTCAGGGACAGGGCCTCCACCACCTCTCTGGGCAACCTGTTCCAGTGATCCACCACCCTCATAATAAAGAACTTCTTCCTAATGAGGATGAGGAACTGAGCTGTGGGGCAAGCTCATCTGCATGTGTCTGGCATCTCCTGCATGAACCAGAGCAGCCACAACAGGGCCTGGAGCAGAAGCTGCAGCGGGACAACTGATGAGCCAATACAGGACAGTGACTGAGGGCAAACTCTCAGTCAGTTCATGGACTTACTAGGAACACGAGAATCACTGAAAGCTGTAGGCCAGAGAGAGCTGTCTTCATTTAGTGTCCAGTCACCAGAGTTTTAGCAATGCTCTCGTTTGTGCACAATTTTCCTAGCTGATAATAAACCCCAGTATTTGAGAACATGGATTTTAAAAGACAGCTTAGGCACTGAATCCTTTCTATTTCTTTTCCACTTAGAGGTACCAGACGGAGCATATCCTCCTATCATCACAAAGGCAGGATCTATAGCAGACAGAATTCTGTGCTCTTTTAGCCAACCAGACTCACATCAGAAACCGCAGTGTGCAACTTCTGGTAAAACTGCCACAAGCAGACTTTAGCAGGGCCTTTTTTCATGAGGAAAACCAAAGAGAAGTCCTGTAGCGTACAGTGTGTGATCTGAGCCAGGAGATTTAGAAGAGGTCTCACAATACGAAGTAACCAGCTTCCTAAGTCAGCCACATGGTTGTCCTCCAAAGTATCTTACCTCTTCTGTTCCACACAAGATCTTACCCCTTTGTAAGATATATCGTAATGTGACCGATGATTTCTCTTGCTTAGAATATTAATTTTATTCCTAGAAATCTTTACTCTTTTGCTCTGTGTGGCAAAACTGACTGTAAGTAAGCACTGTTGAGAGCAATCTTCCCAGTCACGGTCTGGGATTACAGCTGCACTTTCAACAGTTCAGCACTCGTGAGTCATCCCTGTTCTTTCCCCTGCCTCCCTCCCTCCTCCTCCCAGACAGAGCTGCATGGCCCAGGGGAGATACAGGACAAAGTATGCCCACCATCATGAGAAGGCTGGTCTTCAGTACTAGTCTGGGGGCTTGGGGGACCCTCCATGTAAGTGTGTGTGTGTGTCCTCAGCAGGCACTGTTAAGAAATGTGATTTTGCCTGCTGCTTTTTTCACCAGCTGTTGGAGACAAAAGAGGTCCCAGTTTCCCCCTAAACTCCAAGTTATCTCCCTCCCCTTCTCCATTCCCTCAGTACAATGACTAGCGACTGGTTAATCATGTTCAGTACACGTGCCTACCTTGCGTTCTCTGTCTCTCGTGTGCGGTGGCCGGCAGCAGCTCCTTCCCAGGACGCAGGCAGGGCTGGGAACCCTTCTCCAGGCCACTGCTGTTGGGCTGGGCCAGCAACGGCCACCTCAGAGATAGGAGGAGGGCAGGAGGTGATCCAGAGCTGCAGAGCTCTCCTGCCTCTCACCCTTCCTGCTGGCTGGTCCCCTGCTTCCTCAGGCACAGCTCTGGGCTGTTGCAGGGACTGAGTCCTCCCCTCAGCAGCCCTGACAGGGAAAAAACAGAAGGATTTCTTGGTAACACAGCATCATTATACCACTTTTCATTCATTTAAAGTATTCAAAGTGCAATTACTTACACAATTTGAGTCAAAGAATTGAGTGTGTAGGGGGGAAATGTATCAGCTGCTGTGATTCACTAGTAAAGGTGGGTGATACATGTCCCTGCGCAGCTCAAGGATGAGGTGGCTTGAACAACTCTTAAATAATTAGATGGGGTTGGTAATACACAATCCTGTCCACCTCCATTAGAAAGGCATGAATTCGTCTAGGACAGCTCCACGCATCACACAATCCTGATTTCCAACTCCAGCCTCTGGACTGGTTTTTTGAACTATTTAATGTAAAAGATACGGTTGGCACAAGCACAAAGAGCGTAGGCTGGGCATGAATGAACGGTGTCTGGAAATTAGAAGCAGGCTCTTAATGGTTAGAGCAATCAGACTGAAGCAGAGAATAATAGGAGGAAAAATACCCTTAACTCCTTGAATATGTGGCATAAGTATGCTTCAGTCCAGAGTGCTCCACTGCACTTTTATGTTCTCACATCCAGTCAAATTGAGCAATGCAACACCAACGTGCCAAACTCAAAGCACGTGATCTGCCTTTCACATAAGCTGTTTACTATACAACAGGATACAGTCATTCTATTTTATAAGATCAATTTTTTCATACCAGGTATCTGACAAGCTATTGTGTGCCCTCACTACCTTAATCATCTGTAATTTTGAATCATGCTTCAGATGAGTTCTGTTCAGTTTGCAAAGCGTAGGAATTGAGGAAATCTTTGCTGTTCTCAGGTAAATCATAGCAGGAAGACCAGGGGAAAAAAAATAGTCATAAAGAAACAAATCTCCCTCTGTTGTTAGGTTTTAGAATTCAGTTAATGGCAATTAAAGATACAAATAACCTTGCAAATACTGTACAGAGATTTGAAATTATGACAACCAGGTCCCAAATCACCATACAGTTACCAATAACAGTGTAGTAAAAGTAGCACTAACACAACCTTCTCAACAAGAACTTACTGACTAACACCTTCCCACCTTTCTCTCAGGGGGAGGATTTAGCCCCCAAACTTATCAAATCCAGAGCATTCTTAATAGCAGGGTAAGAAACAAGTTCCAGAGCCTCACGACCAAACTTGGGACACTGTCATGGACAAAGAGCAAGTCAGCTCCAGGTTGTAATCACCTCCCATTTTGTACTCCTGGAAGGTGTACCAAAACCAATTGTTACACCAATACCAAACAGGTATAGCTTAACTCTTAATCTGACCAGTTGGTTATTTCCCTTTGGCTAGTGAAATAATGAGAGCTGGCATGAGCTGGCCTTTAGCAGGCTTATCTTCTTATGTCCATTCTTCCTTTTCTTATACTGAAACGGCTCCAGGTTCTTCCTCTCACGATTTGCATGTAGGTGAAATTTAGTTGTCTTTAGGAAGCAAGGGACTTCATACCAGCACAGGAGTCAACAGTGAACAGCTTGGCAGGAGGCATAATCCATCTAGTCACTGCAGATCATTTTTTTCTCTTGGCTAGCATGTTTTCAGGTTCCACTCCTTCTGAAGAAAGATTGTGTTTATCATGAGCAGAGGAATCTTTTCATGCATGAAATCAGACAGAAGCTACACAGCTACCAAATATTTCAGAGTCCGGCAGGTTGTCTGTCTGGGGCACTCACCTAATACTCAGCTCTCAAAGCTGTTCTTTCAGATCACTTGTCTTCACAGTCACAAGGATAACCGTTTTTTACTTCAGGAAAAATAAGGTATATGGATTGTGCTGAAGTAGAAACACAGAAAAACTGAGCTTTTCAGCAAGGTAAGCTCCAGGGAAATTGTGGTGTTTAAAGACCAATATGTCTTGTCTTCTCTATGTTTTTACTTCACATGCAATAGGCCTCTGTAAAATAGCCCAGAGCCCTTTCTAGTAAGAAAACAAGGCCTTAAAAAAAAGAACTGTTTACTCTGCCATTTGCTTTTTATTTTGTAAATATTGACTACCTGTCAGAAATAAAACATTCTCCCCTGCTCCCTCTTCAGTTAGCAACTTCTATGCCTTACTCCTGCTGTTTATATTTACTCTCGATCATTACCACAAGTTGCCTCACTGGCCCCTCTGCTTGCCCAGCTGCTCCCTGGAGACACATCCTCAAGCTGCCTTAGCCTCTGCCCTCCCTGAAAGCGTCACCGACATTTTCAGTTGGTGCCCCAGCAGCCTCAGCACTGCATTCACAATCAGGCCTGTTTGCTACAAACTTGCCATAAGACGTCAAGAAGCCAGCTTGATTTCTGCTCTTTACAGGGATCCACACGTGAGCTTGTGCCAAGTTTTGCGTTACACATGCTGGGGCGTCAGGCCAGGAGCTGACAGGCAAAGGGCACTAACATTAGAAGACAAGACGCAGCATCCCAGCTGAAGTTTCCTTTCTAAGGTACAGTGTCTTCGGTGAATCTACAAGAGCGATGCAGGGCACGTAGTGATCTTTAAGCACGGAACAGTGGTTACCCTTCTGAGTACACAAACTACAGCGTGTCACTAGAGACACTAACGTAACAACACCTCACTAGTGTACAGCACTGCATTAGGAAACTGCTTTCTGGAGTACAAAATACAAAAGCAGCTGCTCAACAAACATACTACTATGGCCTTTCTACAGATTTCCAATTTTAAACCGGAACAGAGATCAAACTGACTCATATTTTACCAATTCTGACAGATATCATGATCAAAATATGGCTGCACATTAATCAGACCACTAAGCCAGTCTTTGACAAATGCAGCATATATATCACGTTCTATTATCTGCAGTTAAATACATTTGTTTTACCACACACTGAATTATAATATTCATAATTCACAATGATGAATAATGATAATAATGATCACATAATTCACAATAATGACATACTGATAGTTAATTATAGCAAAAAAAAAAAAAACAAACCAAAACCAAATGGAAGCTAGGCTCTGTCCAAATGAACACAGAGCAAAATCTTTATAATGAAAAAGAGCCTACAAAACAATCCTATCACACACGTGGGCTGGGTTGTTTTTGTGACCTGCCTCAGATGGCAACTGCCTGGAGGAAACAAACACTGAGTGTGGAGACAGAAGCATCACTTGAACATATGACAGCTGCAGCTGTTAGGAGCTGAAATACAAAGGCTGGCAATTTTCATGGACAGCTTATTGTAATATGTTTCTTATTCCCTCACTGTCTGGCCATCCTCAGAACATGCACCATTCACCTCTTTTCCCAGTCTGGCTATTCTGTTCAGATCCCTCTGTTCAGCTGCACACACAGGTCACGTCTGTGCTTAAAGTTTACATCCTGCAAAGAGCTCTGTTCATTATCAGTTGATTCTTTATGATAGCTGCGATTAAACTGGTATAAATATCTTTATATCCCTAGGGCTGAGACTGCCATCTCTTTTGGAAAAAGACTGGCTCCTACCAGCAGTATGAATTGACTGGACAGCTAGATTCTTCCAAAATGCTTGTCAATGCAACATCCTGCACAGCAACAAAAAACTGTCAACTGGACTTTTTTTTCCTTGAAAAAAGGATTAGATAAAAATTCCTGTGGTGCTAGTGCTGTTCAGTGAAAGAAAACAGAAATGGAAAAGAATATGATGCAGAGAGATCAGTGCCAGGCTCCAGCATCCTAGCATCTAGAGGATTCTCTGCACTTCTGCATCCAGAAGTTGTAGCAGAAACTGCGCTCACAGTCCATGTAACAAGACACTGTCTCCTGCGTTTGTGATCAATGTGATACGCGGGTTAGAATATTTGTGTGTGTTTCATTTGGGGCATTGATCCCATCAGCATTTTCACTCCCACACCAGCGAGAGGAAAAATGCATTCTCCCCGCTATGTTTCTTACTGTATGATTACTTGTTCTGATCTACAAGACACGATTAAATTCACACTTCTTGTGTGCATCTCTGTTGACATTTTCTCTTAAAAAGCACTGGATATAAAATGTACACATTACCGCAAGTCTTCTGAAAACTAACAATGGCAAGATAGATCTGGCAAAACAAGGGTGTTTTCAGAGGCTAGCAAGGCTGCCACTCTTGAAATCCTGCCAGGTTTAAATATTTAATGATCAGACATGGCATTCATCCTCCTAATCAATTCTTTTTTTAGATACAAGTCTGAAGAGTCTCAGAAAGTGCAATCAGGCCGTGCTGGAGACTTGCAGAGGCTTCTCACAGCAAACAGTAAATAGTTATACTTGCTAGCAAATGAACAGGGGAGGCAGAATTCTCTGCCCTGTTCCATTAGAGGCACATTGAAGCCATAAAAGGGGTAGATTGCCTTGAAATATATTAGCTTTTATAAAGCCTTTTCTTTATATCCTCCATGTTGGTAGCAATGTTTACTTAGAATTAAATGAAATGGAAACTTACAAGGTTGAAATAGGCAAAATCCTTTCTTGGAAGACAGTGGACAGGTATAAGTTCCACACATCCAGAAGAACATCTAAGAGACATTTGCTTACAGACCCGGCATGTACAAACCATGCAGTAGCTGCCTGTAGAAGTAGGCATGGGTTTGGGGTTTGGCCAGACAGCAGATTACACCATTTGCTTTAGAACCACATGGAGTACGCATGAAATAAATACATAGAAGAACTTACATAAATAGCAGAAAGTCAGAAAACTGTGTCTGAAGTCACCTTTTGAAAAGATCTTAGGTACTTTTGGCCAAATGCTCCTCCTTCTCTGATTAGGATTCTTAACCCTCCTTTCTTTCAAGAGCCAAATATTTATCCCATTATTTTCTGCAAAGCAATAGCCAGAGGAAGGTTGGTGCTTTTCCCTGTATGAAGGGACAGGGTACTCAAGCTGAATGTGGTAACCTCCAGCTAAGGCGATTCCCAGAGGACACAAGACTGTTCCTCAGTGTCTCTCTCTCAGCTGGTCTCTGTTGGTCCAAACAGACTCTACAAAGTTTTCTGAAGAGGGTCTTGAGTACTGGACTCTCCTCATCCAGAAGATTCCCCTCACCAATAAATGACACAGTAATTCCTTCACAACTGGATTTACTCTCAGCAAAAGGACCTGCATCAACAAAGAGCTCCAAGTCTGAAACCCACATAAATCCACAAGAGATACACATGCCAGATGCAGGCTCAAATCCATTCAGACAGAAGAATGGACTAAACCCCACCTCTCCCATATCTTTGGTGGTGTAGTTTTATGACATCTTTTATTGCAAAGAATAGTTCATAGGAAATTATTTTGCCCTAACTGATGCCAGTAATAAAATTTCTGTTGTCTCCCAATGTGATCTGAGCAAGGCCCATAATGCATTCAGCAGCTAGAGAAAAAAATTGTGAGGATGGCAACGTTAACAGATAATAGTGCTCTCCACCCTTGCATTTCTCTTATGGGCCCCATGGATGTAAGTTTAACTGTGATAGTTAATTAGCACAGCTTTCCTTTGGGCCCAGAGTTTTATAGTCTGCATTTGACACTTAGATCATGATGCAAAATACTCACGTCTAAATAGAAGGGATTTATCCTGTGATGACTCAAAGGCTATCAAAAATTGGTTTGAAAGAGATCCAGTGAGCATTCTGGTTTGTAGGAAGAGGGGAAATAATGTGTACAAGGATAAAAACTCTCCTTACAGAGCAACAGGATTGATCTGGCTTATTACTATACCCACCCTCTAAACAGCAGTGCTGTTGGTTTTTTAGCTGCAGCCTGTCCTTATGAAAGAAGCTTGGTTTGGTTTTTTTTGCAGCAATGGGGGCTTGTTAAGAGTTATTCCCAGCTCTGATTAGCCAGAAAGGCCCTTGTGATGATGTTAAACACACCACATTTCCCAGCAATGACTGTGATCTCATCATCAAGAGGAAATATTTCCCAACCCTTTTGTTTTGAACAGATAAAGCAAACAGGAAATACTCAGCTACCTTGCTCCCAGTCTTTTGCCACCCACTTCACTACTTCCTGCCTATGTCTATTTTGGACATTTCCCGTTTAAGAAAATCGCTTCTTCAAAAGTCCAGGTTTCGTTTATGCAGGCAGATTGAGCCTTCACTATCTCACCGGCTTCTCCCTCCTCCCTCAAAGGGCAGGAGCAAAATGAGGTGTGTTGGCAACATCTGCTTCTTTTAGTTATCACCTTTCCTTCCTTTAAAATAAGGGCTATTTTTCACAGCACAGAGAAATGGTTCATGAATATTCTCTCTGTAGTGACAGTCTGGGACCCTTTGGCAGTGGGAACTGGGCAGGCAGAAACAGGCATCACGGTATTTTTTTTTTACTCTTTAAACTGGCAAATCCAGGTGTCTGATTCCGTTAGTTATTTGAGGAGAGTTAACCCCTGGCTCTGTATTTTTGAAAAACACAAAGAACTGCATGCAGTCCAATAATTCCCTGTAGTTTTCAGAAAATTTGGAAGCATTAATGCAACATTCAAAAAAATTAAATTCCTGTTTATATGATGAGTGTTAGGTTAGAAGGATTTGTATTTGCATCACACTAGTGTATGAAACAGGAAAATAAAAGAATGGGAGCTGAAGAAAGCTCTTTGCACAGGGATGGTAGCCTAAACATGGTTTGGTTTCTGCCTATGATGAGCTTCAGGGAGCTGGAAATTGTGGTGCAGAAGTGTCACATCTTTGTTGTTTTCTTAGGGAATATTGCAATTTTGTTAATGCCAACATCACAGCAGCTGACAAGAAAAAGGCCAAGATAAGGGTGCTCTAATCAGGGAATTTTCTATATTTTCTCTACTTACTTTCCTTCTACCAATCACATTTCCTTGGGGGGTGGGGGAAATCGGTGGGAAAGTATAAGAAATTCCCAGATACATTGCTTGAATTAAATTATAATTTAAAATGCTTTCATTGACCATTCAAATCTTTGTATGTGGTGCAATACTTAGCCTGGACACATAAATGTTTCAGCAGGCATGAGAGAAATAAAAATCTTCAGGCTGACGCAGAAAGAAGTGCTCACTGAAGTCATTACAGAGAGCAATGAGGTGATTCCCCACTCTGATGTGAAATCTGCTGCAATTCCACCAATGCTATCATTCAACAGCCTTTGGCAACACCATCTTAGTAACAGGTTTAGACAGCTTAGTTTAATTATTATTATTAGTTTGTCAATGTCTTAAATTCTGCATCATGGCAAAGATGCTTTATGCCAAATGCAATGTTCCATTTGGTGCGATCTATATTTTTCAAATCATGTTTTGTTTTGAGCTGATTCAAAGTGAAATTGTTTTCCGTTTTTCACTTTGGCCATGCAATTGAAAAAACAGCCCTTCAGTCTTACCGCTCTGTTGCCAGGTACCAAATTGTTCAGTGATGACTTACAGGCTCAGTTATTCTTTTGAAGAAATTGGTTAGTCTCAGATCTGACTCTTGTTTGAAGTTATTCACAACCTATTCACGTCAAAAAGGAAAAAAACCCAGGTATTAGTTACCCTTTAAAGTTCGCAATTATTTACTCAGGCGGTTTTGTAACAAAGGAAAATGCACTAACTACACTGACTTGCAAATGAAGATATTCAAACTTGACAGTGTTTAGATACCCCAGCAACATCCATTCTTTAAAACTAGGAATCTACAGAAATGTTGCAGGGTCGTGGGTTGCAGCATTTGCTCTCTTAATTTTCCTTAATTTGGTAAAGATAGTCAGTCTGTACCCCAGCTCTTCAGATCATCAGGTGGGGGAACTCAGAAGGAAGATCTTTCAGCCTGAATAGCAGATGGGTTTGAATCGTCCAGCTCACAGTTCACTTCCTGAGGAACAGCCATGCCGAACACACAAGAGTCCCTATCCTCGTGTCTCAGACTGATGCAGTTTTTCCATCTTCTCAAGCTACGCACATTTCTCTGCTCTTTAAGTACTGTGCTGTCTCTCAAGCAGAACATCTAGGGGCAGCCAGTTGTTTGGCACAGAAAGTATAAGAACCGGCGTGTGGTCTACGGAGCAAAAGAAGAGTGAGAGCGCACACAGGACTAATGACCCTGTGACAAGGCAACTTCACAGCCTTGATGTTTTCTCTCTTTCCTTTTCTCTTTTTAATTAACTACATAGCTACTGCTTCCACAGAGCCTGAAAAACACTCTTGCACTGGAGCAACCTTGGTATTATTTTGGGGCTTCTCATACTGCTATGTAAGTCTAGTCTATACCAGTGATCTTCAGTCTATGGGCTGCGGAGACACTGTGGACAATTTCTTAATTTGGATATTGGAATAAGGTAACACAGAAAAACAAGATATTCTCATTCAGTGCAAATTCACTGTCCTAGGGCCAAGGGCTCTGTGATCTCCCCGTCACAACAACTGGGAAGCCACCAGGCCAGGATGTCTCCATTTCTGCCGACGCTGCGCGCTATTGTCAGGCCTTTTGTAGTCAGCACCACTGTAACAGGTAAACATTTACTCTGCAACTGTTGCACACCATGTTCCCACCTCCTTAAACATTGCAAAGCTCGATAGCAGACTCTGAATTTTGTTTAAAAAACACGCCTGTGTTGTGGCCCCATTCTTGACTAAGAAACTGCTTATATTGGTTTTCCCTCAAGGGCTCCACTTACAGTAAACACAATTAAGGCTAAACACATTATCTACTGGGTATCGTCATCAGAAATTGCCTTTTGCTTTTAGCTTTGTCTTTGGGTGCAGTCTGTCGCAGACAGAAGCCATCCCTCAGTGATTAGGATGCTGAAGCTCTACACCTTAAAACCCTTTTCAGGTTTACATGGACAGGATTAGATGCTGCAGACTCTAAATCACAGTACAATAACCAAAAAAATACTCCAAAAGGTTTGAAATCCTGTTCCAAATTTAAGCAGGAAAGGCTGTACTACTCCTAGCTGGCACACCAAGCTGGCTCAGAAGGGAGACAGGATGATGGTACAGGGCTCCCAGCACTGTAGAAACCCATCTTTGCATTTTCCTTCTGCATCGGCCTTGTTTTTACGATCATGGTGAGTGACTCTGTCAAGAGTACATTCCAAAGGCCCAGATCAACGCTTCCTGGCTTTGTCCTGAAAGTGACTTTTGCTCTTAGAGGATGCCTGCAAGGTAGGGTACTGATAAACTATTACTGTGCTGATTCAGCCAGCTTCATTTTATGCTGCCATCAGATGCCTGATCACAGAGGCCAACACTGAACTCACCAACATCCCCTCACAAGTCTTCTTGCAGACACTCCTGCCATAGGTTCCTGTGGGCCCAGCTCCTCCGCTGCCCACTGTGGTGCCAGCATCGCCTGCTGGACACAACAGACAGAGATGGCTTCTCAGGGGCCCTTCACATGGAAGGACACCACCCAGAGAGCTCAGCAAGATGCAACCAGCCCCAACAGGAAGCTCCTCTGACTGATCATCTTCTGGTTGAAGTAGCCCTGGCCTCACCCACCACCCCAACCACGACCACCTGGGTGAAGGGGGAGCCACAGAGACACAGGTGGGCCAGGTTCTGCCTCTGGTACACAAAGCCAATAGGAAAACCAAAACATTCTGCTGGGTTGTGACTCATCCACAAGTCAACTCCACCCTGGGGCCCACAACTCAGGCCCCAGCACTTCAACTATCCTTCCAGATTAACTGGGAAGGATATAATTTTTCACACTTGTGTGTTTGAGTATGTGCTGGTTTAGTTTTACTACTTCCTCTGCAAAGGTGTGTTGCAGAATCTGACACATGCTATGAACATACCTCCTACCAAGAGATCGCATTACAGTCTCTCCTTATGAGAGAATGTGAGTGAGGATCCAAATCTGAACTCCCCAACTCTGGATTCCTCAGGTGTCTCCTCCCTCACAGAGCTACTGAAATACCCAGAAGTATCTTCCTGAACTGTACACAGGGAGATCTGACCATAGGTTGTTTAGATCTGTAAAGCTACTCTTTACTAGCTCAGTCTCTCTTCCTCTCTTCCTGCCCTCCACGCTCTGCTTTACCCTGGCAAAGCCCCCGCTATGCCCCAATGCAAGAACCCTGGTTAAGAGCTGAGCAGCGAGCTGACGAGATCAGGCAGAATGTAGCTGATCAGCCCATGCAAAAGCATTTGATGAGGTAACATCTGGATCTTTCTCTGCTGTCAGTCATGTCATTTGGTTTTTGTCAATTCTGCTGATTAATGCTGTTCCAACAATCCAGAGACAGGCTGCAAGGGCAGATGGGAAAGTGTTGCAGCTGACAGATGGGGGGAAAAAAAAAAAAAGAAAAAGAAAAACCCAAAGTAGTATTTCTGAGCTTCTCAATGCATTGGCCTAACTGTACAGGAAACTATCAGCCATTTTACCATAAGCCATTGAGAGCAGCACTCAAACAACAGCAGAGCAAGAGACATACTTGTATTTGCTCTGCAGGAAAACCTCTATATTTCACAACAATGCCTCTGGCTGATCCATTAATCCTTCATTTGACTGTTTCCTGAGAAATAAAATTAATTAGAAGCCAGGGACAAATGGGTCAGGGAAAAAGGCTAGGTTCAGCAACAAAAGGTTTTATTACCTTTCAATTTCTTGCATATGTCTTTTTAATGTTCCTAACTGAGAGAGGCACCAGGAAACAGATGCATTATAATATATTGCTCTGACCAGTATTTTTGCAAGAGTTAATGAGAGACAGAGCAGTGCAAAACATTTCCAGAGGTACATATTCTAACTTGTTTAATTATTACTTTTTGAGAAGAAACACTCCCACTTCAAGGAGTGCTGCTTGAGAAAAGCACGCTGTGCTCAAATTAACCTGCTTTCTGATCTGTCGCTTGCATGAATTCCTTATGCTCCAAAAGTGAAACCATTTGGTTAGAAGCACCAATGTGGTTTTAGATGCTTCAGTACATAATCACTGGGCATCTTGTCTGTCAGAAATACCTGAGATGCAAATAGAGCACCTCATGTACAGCAGTGAAATCCTAAAAACAGTGCCTAGTACGAGATCTGGGAATGATGCGCTTGGTGCCACAGTGTCACTGCGACTGAGTGCTTGTGATTTCAGTCCTTGAAGGAACATCTGCTTTTGTCAGTAGTGTGTTGTCTTTGATGAAAAGCAAACAAATGACAAACCTCTTTTAGGAGGGACATATTTTGCCACTTCTCTCTGCTCACAATCCTGATTTGCCCACAGATGTACGGCAGGCAGCAGAGACATGGATTCACTTTCTGCATAGACAATACTGCTCTCTGGAATGATCTTTAAGTGAAAATAAATTGAAGTGATGACTTAGTACCTACCTGCTAAAGTAGGAGGCAGGTTTGTCTATGCTGAGGCCATCACAAAAGCATTTCCTTTTTGTCTGAAGAAGGATCAGAAGAGGACCAAAGACTGGGACTGGGAGTGGGACTGGGCTGCTGAGCGTGAGCCCTTCTCAGGACTCTGCTTCTACTCAAATCACTCCCAAGTAACAGCTTCAACCTCCAGTATAGCACAACTCGCTGCAGCTGACTCCTGTCACAGTTTCACGCTGAAGTACTTCCCTGTATCTTCTTTTTACAGCATAACATAACTCAAAACCACTTAAAAATGAAAAATGGCATTACAGAGCTTCAGAGACTTCAAAAGTAAGCTAAAGTGCATAACTGGAATACTCAGCTTGTGTTTCAGATAGTCTGTGCTGGCACAAAGACATCTTCATCTCTCTGATAGTGCCTCCTAACAATGCTCATACAAACCAATTTGTTCTGGTTGTGCTATGCTGATGTAATCCCCATCTCCTGGGGTCAACATTTGAAGGATCCTCCAGGTAAAAAAAAACCCAAGGAGTTTAGAACACAATGACTCTCCTTGGCTTATTTTTTGTCTTCTCTTTTTCTTTCTATACCAATGCACACGCTCACACAGACAGCCAGGATGATTCCAGATTCCTGCACTTATTGGACTAACTATCCTGGTCAGTTCTTATGGGTGTATCATTTCTGATCTTTGGGTGGTGGTTTTCGATTCTTTTACTATCACCAAAGGGATGTTTACTGGCTCTTTCAGTAAGCCAGAACAGTTTACTGTCCAAGTGAAGGGCACAAGAGCCCAGCCAGCTAGGTACCAACGATGGTACACTGGGCACAGGCAGAATACTTGTCTCTTCAAGCCAAAAAAGTAAGCGGATCAGTCTGATTTTCACTTGACCATAGTGATCACAGCTAGCAACCTCTCCAGGGTATGTAACTGCTTTTTCACGTCACAGTGCCCACAGAATAAGGACTGCATTAACAGGGTAGAATTTCAGCAGTTAAATAGGACAGAAAGCTGAAATAGCAGAAAATTGCTTTAAAGTACTCCACCGATCACAAATGACTTGTAAATTCAGAAGGGACATACCAATGTACGGATGTGTTTCCACAGCCTGACAGGAGAGCTTAAGCAAGTTCTACACTGCAGCAAGTTCCTTAACAACCACCCTACTTACAGCTGATTTCAGGATAATTCCCTCTCCGATCTCCTGTACTACTTTTGCACACCTTTAACTCTCTGCAAGTCCCTCTTGGCAGAGTTCCAGATACAAACTGATAAACATTTGAACATTACCAGAAAACAGCTTCAAGGACTCGGTTCAGGCAGAGGACTCAACTTCCTCTATAGTGACCTATCATGTCTTTTGCTTCCATCCAGAGAAGCACTGCATATGAAGTAGATGGGCTCCTTTTAATTAGTAAGGACTTGATACCTCAGCCACTGCTCAAGGCTCAACAAAAGGGTCATTCAGATGTAAGAGGGCTCTGCAAGCAAGTCCAAAAATAATTTTTAAAGTACCTAAATTATAAAGAACAGGATTATGGAGGACTGTAGGTTCTGGCCCCAACTTCAGCTATAGACAAAAGTACCTCTCATACTGTAGATGAGATAAATATACATTGAATGGCCTATTTTGAACTCAGCAATGGAAACAATTCATAGCTTTCAAATGACAGTCTTCATGTAAAACATAGCGAGACGAGATACTGGATGAAAGACTATTTCTGAGCGACCATTAATAGGCAACACCTTCTTCTTATGTTTGTGATGGAATGGATGGTAAAAGATCTAAGTAGATGGCTCTGGGTTTGGGGTTTTTTTTGAGTTTTGGTTGGTTGGTTTTGTAATCCTGTAATATTGGTAATTATTCTGTAAAATCACTTAGAAGTAGATATTTCAGGATAGCAAATATGAATAAATTTAAACTTGAGGCTTCTAAAAGCAAGACAAGAGACCTGAGAGATGTATTTGTTTTGTGAGAGCGCTCTCAGGCAGCAGCATCCAGCAGCCTGGCTGCGGGGAAGCTGAGCCCAGGGGACAGGCAGCTTGGGGTTTGTGGGTCTGAATTCAGGTCCTGTCCTGCACATGCTTTGGTTTCTGTACAATTTCAATCTGACTTTTCCATTTAAATACAATATTAATTCTACTAATTAATGTATTATTAATCTGTATTTTAGGTTTTGGCCTTTAGTATTTTGCTTTCTCCATGTTATTGTCACATTCCCATATAATGGTAGTTGCACACTTGCATCAATTACTCTTTGACCACCTTCATCAACACACCAGCCACATAGAAAAGCTGTTTTGTCCTTCCTGCCAAGAACAGAGGTACAGGGAATGCTCTTCTCTCTCAGTGGAACCTCTTTTCTGGCATATTTTTGTAGAGTGCTCTGAAAGCTCCATCAAGGGAAAGGGCTAAAGAAATACATTATCATCTGCTGTAAAAAGGAAATATATGTTCTCTTTATACAATATCATTCTCTACTTACTGAGCAGCTGAAGTAATCTTCCAAGAAAATCTCAGCATAGGAATTTGAACAATGCTTAGCGTTTCCACGAGGTAACTGATCAGGATTTGTGTATTTGGATGATGTTAGTAGTTCAGCCATAAACCATCTACAACTAATAGCAGCTGCGCTGAGCTCTCTCAATCTTTTCTCTTTTAGATATGATGCTGTAATGTACTGCTTCTTCCAAGTGAAGAAATGGAAAGAAGAATCAGGAGTTCAATAATCAAAGATATATTCTTCTCTTGGAAAGAAAAAAAAAAAGCCACAAGCAATCAGTGTCAGATAATTCTGCTCACTTCCAGAAGCTGAAACTATCATCAGTATCACAGACTCACAGAATATCTCAGGTTGGAAGGGACCATAAAGATGATCGAATCCAACTCCCTGCTCCTCACAGGACTACCTAAAACTAAACACAGGTCTAAAAAAAAACCAACAAACTAACCACAAATCCATATATGCTCTCAAGCTATGTATGCTCAAAGTTAACAAAAGGGTGCATTTGTCAGCGCAGCGCCCCGCGCTGGGACTAGGGTTAATTACTGTCCCTGTTAATGAGAGGACTCAAGAGCCTTTGGGAGGCAGGCACGGGGCCCTGCAGCACCTCCCTTGCCCTCGCACTCCTCCTGGCTGCAGGGACCTGAAGTGCCTCTTCATGAGAGGCAGCAGGCAATGGGATTCTGCATATCTGGGTCTTTCATGACCTTTTCCCTGGTGGTACCAGGTAGGTGTGCACTGACCTTTCTGTGCACTGCAGGGTGCCTTGGGGGGGAAGCAACCTCTAAAATATTTTGATTGCACTTGCAACTAGTCTTTGCAAAGCCCGTGTAAAGTCAGCACAGTCTTTGCAGAGGAACAGATATTTTTGGTCTACTTAAACCAGAGAATCACAGAATCATTCAGGTTGGAAAAGACCTTTAAGATCATCAAGTCCAGTCATTAACATGCTCAACCTCCTTTCCACATTGTCCACTTTTATAATTGAAACAAAGTAGAGCACTAGGGACAACCAAAATGCTTATTCTTCTGACTGCACCAAAGTTTGTAACTAGACAATAGTTCAGTCACCTGACCACATACTCTTTCTTACCTCAGAAACATCTCTGGTTTGCAAGCCAGCTCTAGCAATCAGCTCTTTCCAGCATCTCTGCCCTTACCATTGAAGTTAATTACTTCAATGTGGATAATGAACTTTCCAAAATGACCCTGAGGGCTAATGGCCCAATACTCTTCCTTCTGAGATCAGTATGATGATCCATAAGGTGGTTTTGTCATATGCATCCTGTAGACGACAACCCTGTTGATTCCCATTGTCTAGAAAAAAATCAGAAAGCCCATTAATTCAAGTAAAAAATTTTACAACTTTTGGACACGCCAAACACTGCCCAACTGTCTAATCACTGGTGTCAGCACCACGGTCATGCCAGCAGAATGGGCTTTGTCCTCTCTGCATGAAATTTCTCAGTTCTGTATGTTTTCCAGTCTGTGAGTATACTCCTTTGTCATTCTGGCTGTAGCAGTCGCTAAGGTGTGATAATAACCAGCAGGTGCAATTTCATCCTTACAGCAGGATTTCTCTGCTGTAGTGTTTCATGCTGTGGTCCATTACTCCAAGGCATGAAGAGCTCACTAGTAATCTCGCAGCTCCCAGCTGACTTCCTGGAGCCTTGCCTGCCTTGTCCAAGCCAAACTGCGTGCTGCCAGCTTGGAAGCACAAATACTACTGTTAGTAGTATGGTTGTATTAGCGTGAAAGCAGAATTTGTTGTGAATGTGAGCACTTGACTAACAGGAGAGCATTTCCCCCTTGAAAACCATTACCAGCCAAGCTGGTCAAAAAAAGCAAAAACTAACAACAGAACTAACTTCTCCATCAATTTTGAAATGTTATCACTGACTTTTTCCATGTACTGTTTCAAAAACATGATTTTTAAATACCAAGTTAGGATTATGGATGATTTTCAACATCCAAAATAAAAAAATAAAACGTTTTTTCATAAAGGTATTCCTCCCAAGCCAAGGCAAATGTTCACTGATTTTCCTTTGAACATGTTCACACATTTTCCTTGGGCTCAATGACTAACTTGAATTAAACTGTTAAGCTTTTTGTACCTCACATCATCAATGAGTATGATTAAGTGAATACTACAACCATCTTTCTGGCACCAGGCTCAGAGCTTTTAGATCTGTTGTATTAAAAGGAAAACAAAAAGAGGAAAGAAAGGAAAATCATTACTTTTGTGCTAACAAAACCGATGGCACCCACTGTGGCTGGGCACGCAATCCAGCTACAGCAGGCTGGGGTTTCCAGTCACATTCGTTGCAGAGCATAAAGTGATTTTTCAGATGTCTGCATAGCATGTGGCTGGTTCTCTTTCCTACATCTTATTTCAATAGGCAAATTACTAGAAAAAGGACAAGTATGATTTTTCATATTTGAGATCATTTTTCATTTGGAAGCCATTGCACACAAGAGGTTTCTGCTTTGTTTTGAGCTATGTGCCACATGCCACTCAGATATTTACTTTGCATATTAAAGCAACTAATCTCCAGATCCTATCTGAAAACAACAACGCTGCATATTTGAGTTGCTCTTACCCTTCTCGTGTAATCAGTGGTCTAAGAAATATGTTGCATGCAGATACCAAACAGGACAGGCAAGCTCCCAATCAATAGGATGCACGCTCAGCTAGAGCAAGCTGGCATCTTAATTGGGAGAGGAAATCTTTCTACCTGCACTGTATTTATGGTAGACAATAGCAGGGATATTCACAGACACTGAGATTTCTTGAATTACAAAACACTTGCAGCTCCAGATACCACTGACTGCAAACAAAGACCTGCTGGTGTAAACAGGAGGGGAATTGTGGGCACAAAGTCTCTGCTTTTTATAACTGGAAAGGTGGTTCAGATTTTCCTCCAAGCATTATTAGGAAAGGACCTTTATTTATTGACAGTTTTCCAGTAGCAGAGAGCTCTATAAAAATACGGGTTATCTGTAATAAGAACTCGATTTAACTTTATTTTTGTCATGCTTTAACAAAGCTTTCAGTCAACTGGGCTAGATGCTGCACACAAAACAGCAAGAAAGAGACAACTGTGCTTCAAAGAACAAACAAACATTTGAAAAGGGAGGAAAAGGAGGAACACATCTCACAATTTCATCCACGTACAAGTCAGGAGCACAGTGTGAGCCAGCTGGCTGAGCCCCCCTTAAAGTCACGAAGAGATACAGAAAGCTCCACAGTGCTCCATTCCACCCTCATATGTGGTATGAGCAAGGCCTGGCCAGGGAGGGGAGCTGCCCTGCCCCGGCAGGGGCCCACGGCGGTGCTGTGTGCTCTATCCTGGCTGCATCCTCGGGATGCTCTTAGTCCTGTCTGGGCCAGGCTCCAAACCTCCCAGAGCTCTCATGGGGGCAGCTTCCCCATGATACTGCCTTATATATGGCCTGTGTAGGGCTCGATATCCAGAAGTGCTCTGGCTCTGCCAGCAGCTATGCAGGAATCCTCAGCTGAGGTTTTACAGCCTTTATCATATACAATAATCCCTCTGGTCTTAAATCCGCTGACACCCACTGTCAGAACTAGGGCTATCAACTACACAGAAAACCAAAAAATAATCTTGAATCCAGTTGTCCCATCACATGAGAGACTGTAAGCAGAGCCAGGAGAGACGCGCCCAAGTAATTGTCAATGTAGCTCCTACGTGCAACAAGAGGCTTTTGTGGTGTTAGGAAAAGCACTCAGCTCACTGGACTCATTTATAATGATTATTACACCCTTGCTTGTCTCTGATAGCATATGTGATAGCCAGGGGACTGACAGCATCTTTCTCTTCGCTCACTATGACACTGTTCCTCTTAGGGCAAACAGCATAATTAAGATTGCAAAATAAAGCCAGTGATAGCATGTAAACAGAAGTTTTAAACCACTCACTTCCCCCATAGGCTGAAGAATCATGTTGAGGTCGGTGGGTGACCAGATCAGGGAGAAACGTGTATGGCAGGAGAGAAGAGGGTCTTTGTGTCCTCTCATCTCACCGACAATACAGGCTGAAGATGCAAGAACATGTGCATGCCACTTGGAACAGGCAAACCAGAGCTGGCTTTTAAGTGAACGCCTGCCTCCTGTATGCCTGTGAACGGCCCTCAGAGCTTAAACAACTTCAGGTTCTTTCACGAGTGTCAACTTGACGGTATGTTAAGCATACTAAAGCTGTTCTAAATATGTAAGCACTTAAGCCACCCTACACCACTGCAAGAATTTCTCATGCATTAGCACTTTTGGATATACTAGTGGTTTCATCACTCTTCTGTCTTCTCTTCAGGGAAAAAAAAGAAATAAGACGCCCCTCCCCAAAGACATGGGCCTTTTCTCCTACAGATTAACTTCCCACTTAATGGTAGTATCTTGGATTGCAACATTACAGTCTTCGAAAAGCAAGGGGTGAAAGATTTCAGGGCTCGCGATTACCATCTTCACAAGATCAACAAGATGATTATACATAATTACTAAATTAGCATTTTTATGTCAACATGGAAGAGGGAAACTGTGGCCGAGCCATAACTCTGTGCCACCCAGAACATCCAGTATATGTTCAGAAGAAAAAAATGTCCAAAAAAATACATAACCTCACAATATCCTGTCACAAAGGAATCTTAATTTGATACGCAACAACAGCCATTCTAAAATCTACCTTTATCCTACCTTATCAAGCATTTCTATGAACAAAAGAAAATCCATTTGTGCCAAGTACCCACCTGGTTCCCCACAGAGCTGGACAGGAGCAGGAAGGTGAGGGAGGCTGATCCGGCCTCTGTCTACACTGTCAGATAAGTTCTACTACAGAACCCCTAAAGAGTTAAGAGCACATTATGTGCTTCTCCAGTGCCAGCAGAACACTCACCAGCACAGGCAGGAACATCTAGAGATGTATTCTGACATATATTCTCTATATTCTGTTATGTTCTGCAGTTTCCTCTGAGTTCCAGGTTCATTCACACTATGCCAGTCTCAGAAGACTCACTACCCTTTCCATTTTCATACCTTTTATTATTCTGTTCATCAACATCATTCCTTCCTTCTCAATTTTCACCAGTGCAAAGCATGTCATGAACAAACACAGATGAGATGTTTCCAAGAAAAACTTCCAAACATCTCTAATGTGCCAGCAGAAGCTAGATTTTTACAGATGGGTTTGTTTTTGAAGAATCTGAGGCAACCGCTGACTGAAAAACTTACGATGTTTGTATCTCAAAGGAACCATGAACTGTTAGTAACTACATCTGGGAGGAACAGAATGAGCAAAGACACACACAGAGTGAGAGTTTGTGGTGGGTAAACCTTTGCTAAAAGCCAAACTCCTATCTGGCCACTTGCTTGCTGCAGGACAGAGAGAAAATGGGAGCAGCAGGAATGAGAAAACTAATGGGTCAGAATAAAGACAGGGGCATCACTTACCCATTACCATCACGGGCAAAACAGACTCAACATGGGGAAAATTAACTTCATTATTGCCAGGAAAAATAATTTCATGTAGTGGGAGACAAAAAGACAAACATTAACAAAACGTCTTTCCTGCCACCTCTCCCAGGCTCTGCTTCACTCCTGACTCCTCTACCTACCCTGCGTGGTGCAAGGGCAGCGGGGGCTGTGGTCAGTCCACAGCAGCTCCTCTCTGCTGCTCCTTCCTCCTCACACTCCCTAATACAGTCTCATTCCTTTTACTTATCTCATATTTCAGCCTCTTCAACACCCTTTTACTACCTGTTTTATTTATACATTATAGCTATACCTCTTAACTTTTAACCTCATCAAATATCCTCAATACCCTACCACATTTAGCCGTACATGGGAGTGATCTTCTTTCTCCCTCATCAGGAATGACCAGTGAATCCTGAGAAAGAAAACCTTTCCCGAGAAAATGTCAAAATCATGTATCTCCCCTAAGCATTTTGGTTTCACTAAAGCAGCATTTTAACATCTCTTTTTAAATTGTGTAATAGCATTATGATCAGTCTGTTATCCCCTTTACATGGAAAGAATGCAGAGGAGTGAATAACTTGCCCAATATCACACAGGAAACCTGTGAAAGAGCAAAGATTTTAAATGCAAAAATAGTATCAGTCACAGTTACTGCCAAGCACCTTTTCGCATTTTTAGTTTAGCCTGGAGATGCAGCTCTTGTCAGAGAAGTTCACAACTGCTTTGATGGTGGTTGAATGTAAATCATAGCACGTGTGTCGTGTACAAAGTGCTGAGCGTCCATCCTTGCCAGCGAGGCCAACGTGAGCAAGTGCTCTGTGCCTCAAGTCCAGATGAGAGGCACGTGATGTGTTCTCACCATTAACACCAAACCATCCATTAATAACAAAAATCTCAGCTTCAAAGAGTTTCCAAGTTATGGTGACAAAAGGAACATGAAAAACTCAGCTGTTCACTCTCTTGTTCCTTTACCTTTTGGCAGTTTCTCAGGTGTACCTTACTATTTTGTGCAATTACTGTGCAATCCTGACCTCTCAAGGTCAGGGGCTCCCCGCACTGCTGCAGCCCTTTCCCGAGTAAGACTTTGTGTGCCTGGAAGTCGAGTGAACAGCTTGTTTTGGACACGTGATGCGAGTTCCCCAGGCAAACCTGATGCATCATGCTCTTTCCTTGTCGGGAGCACTGCAGACGGGATCCTCTTGTGGAGAACAGTTTTTGCACGAAACAGTTTCACAGTGGGTTTGGATGAAGCGAGAGCTATCCTTATTAAGAAGTTGATGTGGCCACCATTATACTTGGAGATGCCAAATCGGTGGCATCCAGTGGAGGTGTTTTAGTTTTTGTCTTTGTTTCCCACCACTAAAATATATTTTAATCAGCAATAAATTAAATGAATTTTTCCCAACTTGAGTCTGTTTTGCCCATGATGGTAGCTGGTATGTGATCTCCCTGTCTTTATCTCAACTGAAGAACACTTCCATCTTATTTTCATCCCTGGATCTACTGTTGAGGAGAGAGAGTGCGTCTGGCAGCTGGCCAAGGTCAACTCACCACAGAGACAAAGCATCTGTTTAACAAGAAGTCCAGTTCAGCTACAAACCTAGTTACCAAGCATACCCTGCTATAACGTCAGTGGTTGCCACTCTGCACAGGTATCTTCACCGATCTAAGCACAAACGCTTAATTGGTCAGGAAGTTAAAGTCATCATTAACTTTGATAAGAAAATATCAGAGCCCCATATGCAACCGCACCTACGGCTTTTCATCATTCTCTGTGATGGTCTGTATGGAAGCAGCACAGTGGGTCAGGATATACCCTTTTCTCTCTCTTGTCCTCACGTTATTCCCATGCTGCTTCTAATTGTTTTCATCTAGCTTTCAGGTTAGCATGAAGTCAAATTTCTGGGGTATTAATAAACTATCTGAGAAAAAAACTCTGGTGCAAGCCTGTCACACCACATTCCTTTTGCTGCAGAGCAGGTAGGAGCAGTAGGCTGGGACTGCGGGCAAACTGGGGTAATTATATGCTGCCTACCAACCTGACTCGCGTCTTCAATTGGATACGCTACTGAGGCATGACGGCAGGTCATGTCACTGGTCATGTGTGCTGCTTTCTTCCCTAGACACGGCTGCATTGCAAAGACATGGATGAAGTGATCAGCTTTTGAAGTGGTTTTGCTCCCCAGATTTGCCAGAGCTACCTAAAGGTAAGAGCTTTCAAATTACGTGGGATCAATACTATGTTTATTCCTTAGGAAATAAGGAAAGGGAGGTGGCAAGGACTAAAACAGAGTGAGTTTGAGGAGTATGACAGCTGTGGCTCTTGGCTGTAAATGTTACCTCTTTATGATTAAATGGTCAAGGTTTCAAAATCTGCAAGCTCTCTCTCAGGTTCCTAAAATCTGGAGGTAAAGATTTTTCTCAGGATATTTTCACTTTCTCCTAGAACAGATCAGCGATGCAAAATAGGATGAGCTTTCTGACAAGGTGAAGATGAGAATGGTAATAAGGATATAAAGTCAAACTAATGCGCCATAGGAAAGGGCTTAGCTCACATGTTCCCCAAATGAATGTTTATTCATAATAACTTTGTAAGAGTCACCAAACCAGGTCCAGATGCTACATGACGTTATTTGAGCTACTCTTATCAGTTTTCAAATAAAAGAACAAGTTACAGGCATTATTTTTATATGGATATAAATGAAATGCTGGCTACCCATGATTCAATGCTGTTGGTAACAGAATGCTAATCCATAAAAGAATTAAATGAAAAGATGGCAAACATCAAATTTTAAGGGAAGGATGAAGTGCTGGCAACAGCTGTGTAAGGCTGCCCTCAATTCTGACAGCTGAAGGGGACATGAAAGACAAAGCATGTCAATAGAGGACAAGGGTGAATCTAATCTTGGCATCTTCTGTTGTCCGCTCAAGTTTGAAGACAAGGCATACCCAAACGTGGACCATGTCACTGCAGAATGGTTGCAGCATCTCACCGATACAGTGTTTCCATATACAAGAGCTGAGTAAAACCAAGGCTAATTAATTTGCTCATCGTCACTGTTGCAGAACAGGAACTGAACCCATCTTTCCCCCTCCCCCCGGTCCAGGTTAATGCACAAACCACTGGACAATACTTCCTTTTAGTGGTTAGTACTCTATTTTTGGAATGGTAATTAGGGAGGGACTAGTTCTTATGCAATCCCAGGGCCCAGTTGTGCTCATCCTTCAGAATAAGGGCCCTTTAAATGTGGGTGAAGTTGGTCATCTGAATGAGGCAAAGGATTATACCTCCAATAGTAAATTAAGGAACAAGGTTTAAGAGATACATCTGATTTGCATCAAAAGTTAACGCAGAGGCCAGTGATGGAGCTTAGTCAATATTTTAATTAATAACCTTGACAGAAATACAAGAGTGGCTAATAAAATGTATGAATGAAGAAACAAATTATGGAAGCAGAAAATCTATCAAACAGAATGAGAAAACCTAGAGAACTGCTGTGACAGAAATCATATGTATTATAATGCTACAAAGCAGTGCACTTAGAAAATTATATCAGGAATTCCAGTGACAAGCTCGGAGTTCATTAGTGCAAAATGACATTGGAGGAGAAAGATTTCCTGCTGGTTAATGACAGCATAAATGCAAACCATCAGCACGATATGGCTGTGGAAAAGGAAAAGTGCTACTGCATTATTCTAAAGGCAGCATTTTCATTAAATATAAGATGACATTCATGCCATTATATCAGCTGAGGACAGAGCTTATTGGTCAGCCATGGCCAAGAAGGATGAATTCACTGTACAGCAATGAGAAGGACTCAAGAAACTTGCTTAGCTCTGTGAAGCAAAGGCTGCAAGGAGACAGGAATGTTCTCCGGGCTGTCTCAAGAGCAGAAGGCTTTTTATGAAAGTGTGGTGCTGGCACAATAACAAACAGGAATAAACCACCATGAATAATTTCAGGCTAGAAAGTTTGTGAAAGTTTACAGTATTTTGAACTGCTTTAGAAGTGAGAGGAACATGAGCAGTAAACGTACTAAATTATAGACCGGAGCTCCCTTCATAAGGAGTAACCTAACATTAACGTCTGACCTGGGACAGGACAGGAAATCCAGGGTGTTGCTGCCTATCCAGCAGCCTCATGAGTCCGGGTAGGCACGGCCAGGCTCCAGCCTGCACGTACGAGTGCTCCAGCTGCCTGCACAAGCCCAGAAGCCAGGCGACCAGCCCTCCGGGCACACAAACGAACGCTGGGTTGCACTTTAAAAACAAAACAAAACCCCCAAGCCTTCCAAATCTCTTTGCATCTGTGTCACCATTTATGGTACCATGAAGGAGAAAAGGTTTTCCCCAGAATGGAAAAAGTAAAGAGCTCTTTTTTCTCAGCAGATCTCAGTTCACCCACATTTTACTCTTCAGCACGTGCTTCCTTCTGATTTTGTGAGCAATGATTATGGGCATTTTACTCTAAAATTCCATGCAAGCCATGAGAACTTGGATTACACATAAATACCTCCCTTTCCACACAAGAGGTGAAGCAGTATCTACACAGTGGCTTTCTAAGTTCTACTCAGCTCCCTGCCTCAAGGACAAAAAAATCCTGATGACTTCAGCAGATAAGCAATCAACTTCTTCCACTGACCACTTCAAGCAGTGACCTTATATATTGTCTGCTGAGTCCATACAGTTAACAGACAAGCCACAGGAACCAGGTGAAGAGTCTGCAACAAGAAATACGGTTCATATTCAGTTGAATCCCCCACAGCTACATCCTCTCCATTTGAGAAAGGAAGCTGATGGCTGATACAGGCTTAAAAGCCAGAATAACTGTATGATTAAAAATGAAATTTGGGGGTAAAGAACGGGAAATTGGCAGAGCATCCCCCAGCTCACTGAAAAGGTTGTCTACTTCAGACATCCTGAATACTTTCTAATGTCCATCTTTTAGTTTGTTGCCAGCAGCCATCTCTTTTAGCTTCTATTTTAAGAATAAACAAACACCTGAATGCTGCTCCCCAACTCTTTGTTTATCTGTATAAGAGCTGGAACTGTTTTTTCCTGAACATTTGAGAAGCCTCAGCACATTTTGAATGTTACCATAAATGGCCAACTCAGGGCTAAAGGGAAAAGATGTCTCCACTGAGGAACTCAGTGTTTCACTGCTAGCCAAAAACTAGAATTAACTGCTTCAATAAAGTAAAACAGAGGCACTCGATACTGCTCAAGCCACAGATGCAATTGTGTGCCAGCAACGGCATTTTATAGTCACTCTTTGAAATAGCAGAAATTGTCTCATAAACACAGCTGGGAGGGCTAAATGCCCAAGAAAACATTGAACTAGTGATGACAGGAGAACAAGAGCACATTACAGCAAACTGAAAGCCTTTGGACCAGTATCCTATGAGCCAACAGATCACTGGTGAAAACTGCTGTACTTCCACACGTCCATGAAAGCTGAAGATCACTTACTACAGTGTTTTAACATTACTCTTTCAAAATATTAAGCTTTTGAATGTATTACCCTATCTTCTTGAAATACCTGAATTACTTAATGTTTCCTCCCAAATTCCATGTTTCTTTTTCCATCTTTAAACCCGCTCTTACTGAAGTCAATAGCAAATCCCACACGGACATCAACTGGAACTGGACTGGAGATTAAACACTTTTCTTATAAAGACACTGCTTCCCACCCTGCCTAAGATTCTGGATGCCATCCTGGTACGTGATGATAGCCAAATACGGTAACCCCCTGCCACATGACAGGACACTGATGCAGCCCTCATTGCCAGGGAATAGAGACAGCCCTTTGCAACTTCAGTCCCTCTCTCACGCATCCAAGCTGTCCCTACTTTTTCTCTTCTGCTCTGTGCTTGGTATTTTGTGCTTTTACGTCCACGTCTGGGTCCTGGGAGCAGCTCCACTGCCTTCAACTGGAACAGAAACAGGCCAGTGCCAAGCACTTTTGAAAACTTTGTAGAAACTTTATTTGCAGTATGCAGTATGAGACCAAAAATTAACCTTCTTGCTAAAACAAGCCTCAGTTAAATACTTTTTTTTTTTTAAAGTAAATGTTGATCAGCTTTCACAAAAGTACCACATCATTTTTGTAACTAGCTCAATCTACTTCTGAGGAAGAACTGCAACAGAAGAGAATACTGACGTAAAGGAAATGTCACATGGACTATGATACACAGGCACCTGCCAAATCTCAGCTACCTCCATTCCTTTTCAGACCATAACTTCTAAATCTGAATGAAGAATTAGTACTGCAGTGAACTTCAATTTTCAAATGAAATCATAAATACTTCATTGGCACAGGCTCACAAGACTAAAACAAAGATGCAACAGCACTCAAGTAATGAGATTGCTGAAATGACTGTCAAGTAGCTCCCAGTTTGTGCTCTGCTGAGCTATACCTAGGTCAAAATAGACTCAAATCCCATGGGACTCTCCAGGCTCATGAATGCTTCCATTTCAAATACCACAATGTCACCTTAGAAGAAATGTTTGTGGGAAAAGCCTATATCCAACAAACTTGAAATCAAACTGGAAAAATTCTTTCTGAAAGGTGAAAAACTATTTGCATAGAAGTGACTGTCTCTCTCCTCACCACTGCAAACATGCAGCACCCGAAAAACCTTTCTGAAAAACACCACAGAGGGAAAGAAAGTCACTGTTCTCTTTGCAACTAACTGAACTTTACATGAGAGGTCAAATGACAGCTCTGTCAGGACTCCTGAAAAGATTATCCTCTCTGTGCCTCCGTTTCTCCTTTACAAAGCACAAATGCCAGTGCCTGCACCTCTTTGCAGGCACACATGGAACTATTCCCATCTGTGGGATTATTTAGCCATAGGGACATTCAGGTGGGAATGTGCAGAGGTGTGGGTGAGAGCTGGAGAGTGAGGCCCTGCCACGGAATTTCACAGCTAGCAGCTTTGCTTGGCTGCATGACGACTGCTCTTCACACCAGAGCACAAGTGCCTGGAGCAAATCCAGAGGAAGATGATGGAAACTGCGTTGCCCATTCTCCCTTAGGATATGTCCTTCCTGGAACATAAAGGCTTTGTCTTTTCCACTTTCCTTTCCCTGAATTGGCTCATTGTGTATATGCCTCAGGGTGTTATTTGCATTTTTTTTTTTAATAATACAGGACTTAAAGTGAGCTTTATTTTCCAGTGCAAACCAATTGTATCAATACATAGAAGAGACTGAGACTTCAGAGGAAAGACAGCACAAACTTGTTTTGGTGTCCCTGGGACTATACATTCCTGCCTGCAAACCAAGCAGTCTGCAGTTGCTTGTGTGCCTCAGATAAACCAAGGCCCCAGTCCAGGAGTGCACAAGAGTCTGCTCTGCCCTCAGAGAGAGTTCCATTTGCTCAGTGTGACTGCAGAGAAGACAACTTAGATCACTTCCCTTGCTATTAAGGATAGCCCTCCTACATGTTACTGGTATCTGGAGGGGAGTTCATAGGACGTTTTCCTACTCTTCAGGAACTGCAGCCTGATATTTCTCCTTATAACTTTTTCCTACAGGGCTACTAACTGTTCTTTCCCACACCTTCCTCTCCAGCAGATGATCACATCTGAGGGAGAGGAAAGTCCCTAGCTCTAATCTATGGCAATAACACTCACAGGTCTGGGGGTCACAGCCCCAAGGAGCTCTTAGGCGCAACAGGCATGGTTGAAACCACAAACTGAGAGTAACTATTCATATGCCAAATGAAAGGGTCTGTTGAGTTGCATAAAACACCCTAGAGAATGCCTTTTCTGGACCTCTGGACTTGCAGCATTCAGGCCCAGAGGGTATCTAAACCCCTGCTACTTTCTCACAGGCAGGCTGAAAAAGCTCCTGCAGAAGCTGAGGCCGAGCTGCTCATCCAGTTCTCCCAACTCATCTGCTTTGAGGCAGGTCTTCCATCCCAACACACAGAGCTACTGGCAGCACTATCGGAAACACAGAACAAGACACTGAAAGTGAGCAAATTTGGGGCACCAACTTTAGGAACAGCCTATGGCCAACAGCTTCTGTGCTTGACAGCTCTAGTAGATCAGACAGAAACCTGGCATCCAGTGGGACTCCCACATTATTCCTGGCTCTGACGATGATTCACTTCTGCATCTCTTCTACATTTGACTGGTGACATGATACTAATACCTCACTGGGTGGAGCAAGAATTAGTCGATGTTTGACTGCATTCAGTTGTTAACTTGCAACACTCTCACTAAACGAACCATTATTATTCCCTCCTCCTCTGTGCCTCATGACAGGCCTTTTGCCTGGGCCTACAGTCACCAGATGAAATTCAGAAGCCCTTTTTTCTTCTTCCTGTTTCACAGTGAGGGAGATGAATTCAGCAGAAATGTCACCCAAATTGGCACCACCCAGTATTTAAGTGTATGGTGTGTAAGTACCAAGATAACAATAAGCCAAAAAGTTGAAGAGGCTCCCTCTAATTTTGCCCACTAATCCCTGTTCCAAGGAATCAGCCCTTGGTCAACACTGGTTCATACAGTAGTGTCTGTCACCATTTCTTCTCTGTAGACCATGACTCTCCCTTGGCTCTCATAGCTTCATCTTACCCAAAATCTCTTGATTCTCACCTTTTCTTTCTTCTTTCAGTGGGATCCCATGAAATTTCAACAACGGCATATTAACACCTCTGGCATTCTCAACCACCTGCTTTAGCTTCTTTAATAACAAGTAAACTGAGACGCACCTTTTCCCATCCCTCCTCTCCAATCCATATACTAGCAATTTTCTCCAGCATCTTTGGCTTTAACATGGCCTTAACATTTCTGATTTTTTTATCCACATCATCCCACCTATTCCCTTTATTATTCATTCTGCCACCATTTTCCATACCACTCCTCATTTATCCAGATTTGTGAAAATCATCTTTGCTCCTTTTTCCCCCAAAACTGCCCTTCCTTGCTGACCTGCACCAAAGGCTGCAACTTTCTTCTGCAAAGGACTCCTATGGTTAATGTTAGTAGGAAATCAACCAGTTAATACTAGTTCAAGGGACAGCTAGGAATAATTAACACCATTCCACTGACAGTAACACAAACACACATCTCCAGCTGTATCCTCTTCCTCCCACTCTCCTTTATGGTGAGGAACAGTTCCTGTTAACACCTGAAAAATACATTTTGTAGCCTGATCTTGTTCAGAGCCTCAGGCAGCACAGTCATATTTAATACTGAGCTTGCCCAACAAAAGCCTGTCACACTAGTGGTGAGACAAGTGTGGTGAGACAATAGTTTCAGAGGACAAAACTGGTCACAGTCATGATTGCAATAAGGTTACACAATAACCTGACAAAAGACAGATCCAAACTGCCATTGGTTGCACTGTTGCAGGCTCTGGCTTCATGACACATGAAGGTTTTTCACAGGTACTCCGAAGTGTGCTCTTCCCCTCCTTGAGTGTTTTGACAACCCATAGAAAAAAAAAATAGCTTCTCTTTTTCTGCAAAGGTAACACCTTCAGTCACGAATTTACACACTTTGAATAGTGTGTTTTCCGGGGGAACTTTTTTACCTTTCCAGCACAAAAAAATATGTAGAGATGGTATTTTCTACTCTCCCTTCCCATCTTCCTCATCATCAAGTGCAACAGGAACTGACTGCACTTAAGTCTATAAAAAAGCCAGAATATGAGAACTGCTAATTTTCCTCTAAGTAGAATCCAAGTGTGAGAACTAAGAATTACAGAGACAGACATTGACTAATACAGGGCACTGAAAGCCACTTACAATATATTTTATTTTGCACTATTTTTGGCAGGTGAACTGCAAAGATGGCTAGTGAGAAGGGATGTATGGAAATTCCTATGATTATGTATGAACCACACCGTGAATCCTACAGGCAAGAACCCTCTGCCCCGGAGTACTGCAGCCAAGAGGGTAAGCAGGCTTCACCGGGAGGGTTTTGGAAAGAGCACCCTCTTGGCGGTGTGTGGCGGTGTGACAGCTGGTTTCCAGAACGTAACCGAGCCAGCTCCTAAGGGGCCCAGCTTTGCCAAGACCTGACGGGTTTAGAAAGGCCAGTGCCAGCCTATAAAACCCAGGGTTGGGGTAGGCAAGCTGGTAGGATCTCCTAACAGAAACATAACTTAAAACGGCAAAGAAATATTTTTGTTGGTTCAGTTAATAATTTTTCAAGCACCACATTTTCTTGAAAAAGGAATTTCATTTGGGACTGGCCTTTTCCCAAATGCTCCTGCTGCCCAGAGCTGCCCTCCCAAGATGAGTCAGTTCTGCAGTCAGGTTCTGCAGGGACCAACAACCTCTCCCCACTGCTCTCTCACGGGGAACCAGCATGACTGAAGTGCTGACAATTCAGCTCAAGGACTGCAAGCAGGCACTGACAGCTGCTGCTCTGCTGGGTTGGCTTTTCCCTCTGAAACGAAGTATTGATTTCACACCTACACAAGTATCTCACAACACTCCTTTGTCTTCTGCCTGTTCAAGCCCACAGTCATTGAAACACACACTGAGATATCACTGATTTTACATTTGTTACCTCCCTGCTATTGAAGAAATTGCCATTCACCAGACAGGACTGGAGCAAAGAACAGAATGGGAGGTCAGAAGGTGACTAATGAGACTAGAAGTCCCAGTACTGGGCCTATAAATTTGACTCATTTTACTCTGATCAGCTCTCTCAGTAAGTACTTCTGTCTTTGAAGGTTTCTCTGGCCTCTTTCTAAATGCAGAAGAGCTTGCAGAAGGTTGGGGAGAAAAAGTCTCACTTGTGAACTACTCAACGAAAAGACAGGCGCTAACACTGAGTCGCAGTGTCTTGTCCTGGCACAGGAGGCAGGTCCTTCACAAAAAACACATCAAGTGATAACTCGCTTGTAATATGCACATTCCTCCTCTAGACCAGAGGGAAACTATTTACTTTTTAAATTTTCTACATTTTTTTTCTTCCACAAATAACTCCCCCACCAAAAAAAAGCAAAGCCAAAAGCTACCACCACTACCACCACCAAACCCAACTGCCGTTGCAGATCTCCACCACTTCTGGCAAGCCATTCAAGGAAACATTGCTAACACTTTTCCAACTTTGCCATTGTATTTTGTCTCATTCTGGAAAATTCCAGTTTTGTATCCCATTCTGTATCGCTATGGACTTTTTCCCTGGTTGGTCTCACACTATTTCAGAAAGGCTCAACAGCACAGGCTGGACTCCCACATTGGGGTTGCTCTGCTTGAGGGTGAGGGCTTCTCTGACACTGTGCCAGTTTGACCGGACGAGACTTCCCGTAGGGACTGTCCTCCTGCTGCAGACAAGTCTGGTAGTTTGATACCACATCTGTGCTAGCTGGCTGGAAAGTTTTATACATCCATTTATTTTTAATATATTCACGAATGTAATTTTTAAAATATACATTCATTTATTTCATGCTGAGGTAGGCTGACTGCGTTCTTAATTTGTAAGATCAGTAAAAGAACTAAAAAGCATGAGGTATCTTAGTCACTAGCTTCCCTTCTCCCTTACCCACAACAAAAGGAAGAAGATCTTTAACTCTTTTCTAGAGGGTATGACAAAATTACTTGGCTGGAAGCTGAGGGCAGATAAAATTCAAACTAGAAAAAAAGGCTCTAAATACTACCAATAAGGGTACTGAAACTACTTAGAGGTACTGCGGAACCTTTATGAAGAGGGTTCTTTAACCCAAGACTAAGTATCATTCCAATGTTATGCTGGAATAGCTACAGCTACTGCCTTCAAATTGAAAAAAAGGTTTGGTTTCTCAGCTTACGTTATACAGAAAGTGAGACTATGGGAGGCATAAGCTGTATGCATTTTTATGTTTTGCTGTTTTTCTTTGCATAGGGGGTTATGAGTATCCTTCTCCCCCACCTTATTCCTGCCGAGAAACAACCACCCTGGAGCAACCAGGTAAGTGCCAGGGGACTGTATTTCTGACAATATTCGTGGTTCTACATGCTAACGCAAGTGAAATGTTTTTAATTTTAAAATCAACAGAGAAGACGGAAGTTTTCTGACTTAATCACAATCTAACAGGTTGGAAAATTTCCCTAGAAATGTTGGAAGATAAACCAAGACGAGACTCAGTCTCGTTATTCCAGCATTAGCCAATCTACAGAAGGACACGTTTTTAAAAAACCAGCTCAGGCTTTCAGAACAAATCATTTTAAGTCCAGCGCATTTTGCTGTTCCTGTTCTAGTCACCTTTATGGAACTGGAGAAGCTCAAAGGAGACACTGCGGAAGGGCTTCAAAGAACAGTCAAATAATCTTTTATGGGAGGAAAGCAGACATACATTTTTTTAAATCCCTAAGACCAGAAGACAGTTAAAGTCAGATCTGCTATATGCCATCTATCTAACAGACAATACCTTCCCACTCCTACAGGCTACAGTGCATCTTAAAACTGTTTTAGGATGCTTAAAATGGTATTTTTCATTGAAAACATTTCTGAAAAAACACCTTTCCTGCACCTACAAGAGGCATGCCCCTCAAGGAGTCTGACAGAGTCAGGTCCAGACTGAAAAAACGTGAGGGGAGCTACCGACTTCCCTACCTGGGGACAGCACCAGCATCTGGCTGATGACATTTGTATGTTAGAATAACTACTTTGATAAATTTCTTGTAAATACTGAAAAGTTGATCCAGAAAGCTCGTCCGTATCCTTCAACTCTCGTATTATTTTAAATATCAGAAGATCAATTCCCAGTGTCAGGGTGTATCTGCCAGCGGGTGCTGGAGACTGCCTGACCATGGGGATTATCCCATAGGCAAGTCCCTGGTTATGTCCTTATCCGAGTAAATACTGGCTGCTGGTAGAAGCAACATATCGCGATACACAGAACAAGCAGTACAGTGGTTCTTATGAATATATTTGAAATCAGTAATAGCAACATAGTTGCCTCTAAATCAGCCAGGTTAAGAACCCACATTCTTCAATTAAGACTTTATAACTTGTAAAAGATTTCCTGTGCTTCTAATTTTGCTGCTTCTCATTTCCTCTTGAACTCAGTTTACTTGGTGTCTCAGCCCCCGATCATTGTAGCGGGAATCTTCTCAAGCAAACCAACATCCACAATATGCCCTTCCTGCCGCCAGCACATCACCACACAGGTCACCTACAGGCTGGGCAGACTGTCCTACCTTCTGTGCACCAGCTTGTGTATGGTTGGGTAAGCTTTCACGTACGCTTTAAAGACTCTTCATAGTAGAAGGATGAAAAGGAGTAACATAAAAATGTTAAAGTTCTAGCTACTGCTTATACAGACAGTTTGTCCTTCTCTGTTTGATAAGAAGTCTATCCATTCTAGATACAGTCATCATGGCTACAGGGGGTGCAAGGTGCTAAATTTAGCCAACTATGTTATTACTTTTCATAAGAGACATAAATTAGCACAACATTATCTACTTCCCTACTGTAATTTAGAATCAGGCTCACAATCAGACCAACGCATAGGACGTTAGCAGCAAAGGTGATTAATTTTTGGAAGATATTTTAAACATTAAGAGACTTGGGAAAGAAGTGCATTCCCGCCATGAAAAGGCAGACAGAACAAGGCAAGAAAAAGCACAGATGTAGCCAGCAGAAAGAAAAGTCAGTACATCATTCCATGCCTGTCCATCTCCTCTTTGGTTGTAGGTGCTGTTTTGGATGCTGCTTCGTACCTTTGTTCATGAAGATCTTCAAGGATGCAGACCACTACTGCCCATACTGCCAATTTCATATTTATAGATATAAAAGACTATAGAAACAAACTTTATGCAATCAGATGACATCAAGTTTCTATTTCCTAATGGCATAAGATTCTACACATAAAACTACTGCTAGGAAACACATAGGAGTAGGCTTAGGTTCTGCAGCTCCCTTGCTGGTGAATACATCTGGAGTTTTACCATCACATGGTTGGACTGACTTTAAAACAAAAAGCCTTGAAGACTGAATTACAGCCAAGTGTCACTTGAATTTATGCTCTATTTGAATTGTGCTGAGCTGTGAAGCGACCAACTACTGAGTACTTCAGCACTACTCCTCCTCACCCTCCTCTCAAATCTCCAGCCCAGCTGGGGCACAGATTCTTCTGCACTTTTCAACCCACCAGTAACCAAGAGGTTTGGACATGCACATTTTAGAGATGCACTTACCTTCTATGCACTGGCTGGTTGGGATTTCACTTCTATCTGCTCCTCTTCATATGGGACCTACCCCTGCAGGGCTGTGGGTGGTACAATGTAGCTGATTATTTATTAATGAAACATGACGTTATGAGACCGTCTTTACTGTGTTATATATAAGGCAAGAAAATAAATCTGTTATTATTAACAATACTAGCAAAACATCTCCTGTTTGTATTACTTCCATGCCCTGTTGCATCCAGAGCGGAGCTGCAGGTCAGACTGGGTGCCCCCGTTTACACTTAAAAAACAGATCCAAAAGGCAAACAAACAAACAAAAAAAACCAAAGCAGCAAGCACAGCTTGAAAAAAGAAGTCACCAAAACCACAACACAAGGCCCTCATTTTACCTCTCTGCCTTCCCACGGCAGTGCATCATCACCCAGATGCAGACGTACTAGGCTTTAAGTCTTACAGAGAACTTTTACAGTTCTCATCCAAAGTAACTTATATTTTAAAACCAAATCTCCATTATTACTTGCCCAGACCCTGCTCAACACATGGTGACGGCAGCAGCTGCTGCTGCTGTTTACTGCTGGCTGGAGAGGCAAACAGAAAAGAAGAAAACCCTGCATTTCAATGTTTTAACACCCAAATCATTTTCACGTTAGCGCCGTAATCACTGCGGGCAAGCGGAGGGGTGGCACACAGCGCTTGGGCCACTGCGCGTTACGGCGACCGAGGTGCCCTGCGCGCTCTGAAGGGGAGCTGTGGGTAACGCGTCGTTAAGAGAACTTTAAAGCATCCTACATTGCCCGACGTTGTGCGATCGATCCTTTTTAGCGCTGTGGTCCGTTAAAGCCACAGAAAGACGAGCGTGCTCCTGCGCAGCTCTCGGCAGCAGCCACCGCCGAAGGCCCCCGTGAGGGCGGGCTGAGGGGGCTCCGTGCACACGGCCCCGGCCCACGGGGCGCTGCGGGGGGGCCCCTCCGCCGGCTCAGCC
>VZZY01017174.1:172998-247240 GCA_013400335.1 Eurystomus gularis
CTGCGGCTGCGGCCGCTGCCGGGCGTGGGGCGGGCGGCAGCGGCAGCTCCCGGCGAGGCTGGGGCCCGGGAAAACCGGACACCTGGATCGAGGCAAGCGAACAGCGGTGAGCAACTGTCCGCCAAGCGCGGAGCCAGCGCGGAGCAGAGGCGGGGCGGTGCCACTTGAGCGAGCTGTTTCTACAGACGGGCTTTTCAGGCCGGGCCGACACCTCCCACCCGTGGTGCCACGAAGGCAATTCCGAGGCGATTCCACTTGGCACCGCGGTCAGTCACTCTCCATCCTCTGGTGACCAACCTGCTTCAGCCGGTGGGAAACAACGCCACAGCGACTCCAGTCCGCAAGCAGCCACGGAGATGTCCGTCCAGCAGCTCCTGCACCCTTGCACAGGCTTTTTAAATGGTAAAGGTTTTCTCCTTTTTAAAACCTGGCTGGGAAAGAGCGAGTTTGGCTGTTAAGCAGTGGTAAAGACGCATCCAGCTGGTAACACTGCGGGAGGAAAGGTGCAAAACCAAACCCCACATTGACAGATACGTAACAAAGAAAGCGTATCTGTGACTTGAGATGCGCAGGAGGCATTGAACAGAAGCAGTTACTACGTTTTTACACCAGTGTTTGGAGGCACAATACTTTACACAAGTATTTCACACAAAATAAAGGCTTCCAGCTAGGGCCCGGTGGTCAGCTAATTAAACTTCCTGCCGTGCGTGGTACACAGCTAACTTCAACACCACCTGGGACAGAAGTTAAGTTGAGCACAGACTGAACTCTGATTTGAGCGTAACACAAATGTTCATTTCCCCCTTTCTCTGACCTTAAAGGCCAGGCTGGTTTAAAAGCCAACAATAAATGGCACCACACCGTTCTCACACCAAACACCAACACTTTCTGCCTCTATCCAAATGCTTGTTTAGTTCCTCTGAGAAAAAAACAGTGAGTTCAACACCTGGAAACTGCCAGAGAACTCGGCATTTACCTTCTGGCCAGCTCTCCCTACACTGTGAACGTCACTCTTGCCACGCGCTTTGGCTGAATTTTGCAAAATTTCTCTCTTTGATCTCAGCAAAATCATCCTGACTTCTGAGCGACCCATTCGCTTTCACTCCCCAGCTTTTCCAAAATGAAGGGACAGGACACCAATCCAGTGTTTATCCTAGTCTATTTTATTTACAATATATACAGTTCCTACAGAAAACGACTTCTCACAAAGGATATTAAATAGCAAAAAACACGGCATAGCTGAGATCTGGGCACTGGCACCTGCCGGCAGCACAGAGCCCGCCGGCCAGGCTGGTCCAAGCTCCAGTGGGATGCTGGGGCGGGATGCTGGGGCGCCAGCTCCGGAGGGGCAGCAGCTGAGGTAGATCCAGTACACGGGAGGCACTGCACGCTCTGCACGTCCTGCGGTACGACACCGGCCCGATCGCTCCGACACGGCTTGTGGCAGCACAGGTTTGTCCTGGCGGTGTTGCTAAGCAAGCCTTCTCAAGTAAAGGGTGGCTCTGTTGGCTGTCACTTGGCAACTATGTCACTGGTGTGATTCGCTTAGATTTCACAGAATGCTTTGGACTCCTTTAGGATAAAAGGCACTACGTAAATCTACAGGAACAACGCTTGCTATTTTCATAGGGAGAATTCAGGTGGGCCATTAACATAATGTTGCTCTGATGCTGTATACCATGGAATTACATCCTTATTGCTTAACACTTATATTATAATTAACCTAATTTAATTCATTCACTATTACCCAGATAATTCCAAAATCTAACTGTGGAATGGAAAGCATGGTAATGTTGAAGACTGTGGTCTTGTAAATTTTTTAGAATGAACTAAAACATACTGCACCTGAGAAAACTTCCTGTTCTCCTCTGCCCTTCCTAGGGGTGCACCTCCACATCTGAATAACAAGTTACTTCTGCTCCAGAAAAAACCCTTTTCATAAAAAACTTCAGTTACTGAAAACTGCATAGGGAATGCCTTAATGCATTGTCTTCTCAAAACTTGTGTGGGAATAGCACAAATACTGAAGCAGGTAAAAACTAGTCATCTAAAAATCAAAAGGCACCCCAAATTTGCTTTGTTAGTGATGTTTTCTTCTGAAAGAGGAAGTATTGTGATTTCTTAAGATATTCCTTAAAAGCTGCCAACATCCCATAAATTAATGTGAAAACTTAGTGACATTCAGATACAAACTCCATTTTGTATCAGTTTACCGTAACATTAAATTCACAAAATATATGTAGGACTTACTGCTGCTGACCAGAACCTCTGACTTTACAGAAATATTTTAAATACAAATCCTGACATTTACTGGAAGCCTGCAGAGACAATCCAAGTACTAGTAAAGACACCACTTGGGTAGCGTTGCAATTCTCAGCAGTTTGATGCAAACACAAATGAAAGGAAATCTTCACCCCCTTACGGCATGCCATTTCAGCACTTCCCTCTACCTGTAACCTACGCGCTCACGTGACAAAGAAAAAGTAAAACTCATTTGCCTTGATTGGAAGGAAGACACATTTAAAAGCACTGCAAGATACAAACTAAAAAGAAATCCAAACATACCTAAAACTTGAGCGATTCATTTATTTTAAAGCTAAAAGAGTGAAATAGATCTTAAAATTTTCGTTTAAAAATAGTTGCTGGTGTTTTCAGTAACCACTATGATCCTTCTCAGAAAAAAGTATAAAGGCCATCACATGTACACAACCCCTACTAAATGTTTATTGACAGGTCTGAGAAAGGGAAGCTTCTAAGCACGCTCTGTACGGGTTATGAATACAGGGAACACATTACGGTGGGAATCTATTACTCTATCAGGAGAGCTTACCTTTAAAGACTCCAGATTTCACTTTACACCATTTATAGTTATTAGACTTGAGAATCTGGACCACAAAATTTCGTACAGGCTGGCAGAGTCAAGTCTACCACAAAGACTCTACTACAAGCTTTACAAACAAACTAGTAAAATAGTTTTTTCATTTGTCTTATTTGTATATGGCTCCTTCCTGGAAAATCTTTTATTTGTTAAGCTCAAATGTGACGAGTTAGGAGGTAAAAAGAAAACAAAAGCAAAAAAACCCTCCAAACACCAAAACAATTAAACAGAAAACCCCGCAAATCTTCCCCAAAACAACCAATACCAGGGTTATACAATTGTCAACACTTAAGAAAAAAACCCCACACCTTTAGCAAAACCTCACAAATGAAAACATTTCCCAAAAATCTAGTTCCAAGGAGAGGAGAAACCTTCTTCAATGTCCATGTCATCACTCACCGAAAAAAATTTTATAGAAAATTTTATTCAACATACAACATTTTCCAGCAAAAAAAGGCAATATACAGGAAGAGTTGTTGTACACTGCGGCTACAGAAACAAAATAAAATACTGGAAAAGAATGTAGAATTAAGTGTGAATTGCTGATTCTATCTTTACTGCACTCAAAACTAGACACGCGGCTGGCATTAGCTCCAAAATAAAAGGAAGCAGTCTGGGGACTGAAATAAAACTACACACAATGAATATCAACATCAGTGAAAATTCACTTGCAGACTCACCCAACAAAATTAACCTCCAAGTGTTAAATTGTACATGTTCATTCATTAAATATACAATTTCATTTTTTGTTTTTTTTCTTCTTTTTTCTTTTTTTTTCCTCCTTTTTTATACAAAGTCAACAGCTTACTAAACACTAGTGAGCATGCCCTCTGTGCTAAAAGGCTATTTCTTGTGTTTTCCCCATCTTTTCTCATGTTAACTAAATTAATGATATTTATAATCTTTTCACTTGCTCTTGCCAACTTTTGAGTGTCATTCTATTTGCCAGAAGATGGCGTAATAAATCACAACGGTATTTATCAATGATTGAAAATTTAATAAAAAGACCCAAATTGTCTCATTTTAGGACTCAGGGCATCCACTTGGCAAAACGGGATGCAAAGTAGTGACTAAATTAAACGAAAACTAGATTATTAAAAAAGATCCTATGCAGCTGGAGGAGACAAAAATCCCGAATAAGTGCCAACAATGTACACAATGAAGTAGAGATTGCTATTTATTGATGATGTGAGTTTTTTGCATTTACAAATGCACAAAAATGTCATTTAAAGTATAACTGAAGGAAAGAAATCTGATGTGAGTCTAAACATAAGACTTACTAGCTGCAGTGATGGTGAACACCATACTGGGAAGGGCAGCCAGCCAGCTTATGCCACCTAGAAACGTACTACTGACAAATATTTGCCAATGTCAACTGTTCTACTAAACTCTTCCCTCATTATGCTGACAATTGCCTTGCATTACGTTTACCATAAAATAACTCTCATTGGCATCCAAGCTTTATAAAAACACCTTCATTTTGCTCAAAAAGGGCAGTCAATAGATACAGAGAAGCCAAACTGAACAGCCTCAACAAAATAAAATTAACATCAGCAGCAAATCCTCTTGCTGAAGACTTCAGATATAGTGCACGTGTACCAAAGTTCTACAGTTGTTAAAAAGGTGCACACACACACTTAGGTTTGTCCCTTGCCTTGACAATCTGGTTAAGTCAGTTATGTATTTTAATAGCTTTTTCAAGGTAAGTGTAGCGACTTCTCTTTGGGGCTTTATTGAAATGGTCAAGCCCTAGCCATGGCCTTGGATGAGACATGTTGCCTGGAAAAGAAAAGAGAAAAAAAACAATAATGAAGGTTTTAAGACTAAATTGGAAATTTTCCTTTACACGAGCTCCTCCTGTGTGCCCTGTTCACGGTTTGCTGTGAATCACAGGGTACAGAAGAGGACTGCAGAACCGTCCTACAGTCCACAGCCAACAGGGCGGCTTTCCTGACCGCTGCTTTCTTTCCAATAACACATTTTACAGCTCTTTCTGGATCAGATAGCTGGCTGGGTTTTTTTCCACTTCAGTCACTTACAGGAGCTTACAGCAGTGAAGTGTGTGCTAAAGCAAGAAAACTACTGTTATAGTTTATGGTCACAGGCACATCAAAGTACCAGCTTTCAAAGTGCCGAGTCTGTTTGGAACACAAAAGCATCCATAGTATTTGCCGTATTATAAGCTTTCTCTGCTGTATTAAGTTATTCTTATAACCTGGTTTAAGTGAGAATATTTGTTAAATTCATATAAAAGGCAAATAATCAGTTAAGAAATAATGTAACTGACCCCCTCTTTATTTTCTGAGAGGAAAGTGTAGTCATATTTAGACTGCAAAGAAAGCATACAGATTTTTTTCATTTGTTCAACCCAATATGGCTTTCTATACCACTAGTTTTCATGGAAAAACCACAGTCCACATACTTCTTGCAAATGGGAGCAATTCCCTTTTAAGATGCTCTTAATGCAGAGCATCAAATCTTCTTAGAAGTGAAATGACAAAGGCAGAAACTCAATAGGCCCCCAGCAAGAAAAGCACACTCCTACATGCACAGCCATCGACTGCAACCCATCAAAAAGCATAAAACACTTGACCTTTTTGGTTGCTTGCATCTGCATTTTTGGATATGTTTTCTTCAATCAAAATATCTTTTTGTTTGCTGTAATGGTCAATGTCAAATATAAAAAAGAACTGCCCATCTTGCTGAGATCATTTGAATGTCTTTTAAAGAAAGAAATGAAGTTCTACCGCGTTAGCACCAGCACAATTATTGCTAGAGTGCATCTTGGTAAAAGCAGAGGGACATTGATGTCAGCTACGGCAATCAAATTAGAGAACACCAAAGCTTAGGTTCAACTTGCAGCATGTGTTAAAATTCGGGGCTTGTAGAAATGCATGAGCCCCACACCTTGAAATGCTACTCGGGTAAGAAGACATTAAAGCATCATACTATCACTCCACAGGAGACTTCTGCAGGTGAATGAATTCTATCGAAGGGGCAATTTCCCATGAACTCTCAAATTAAAACCCTGTAATCTCACACTCCCTACAACTCCTTGTTGCAGGGAGCTCACATTCTTCCTTTTCCGATCTCTGCCATGTTCTGTGCTTTGGACCTAGTTACCTGGTTAGTCTTTCACGTTGTTGTGGCAATACTGGCTCTGCTTCGCTCAGAAAGTCTGACAGTTCGTTTCAGACTATTGCCTTCCCCTTTCCGCCCCCAGAAAGATGACTCACAGAATAAAATCAGGACTCTGCCTGCTCTGAGCACACAAGAGGGATTTTATCTGTCCATGGAGAAATGTCCACGTCCAAGTTCGTCATCCAGAGACCCCTCACAACTAGCGCAGAAAAAGAGGTCCCTCCAGTGACACGCTTCTCTGCTTACAAATGACTTGTGCAGATGCAGGCATTCGGAATTTTGGCAAGTCCTCTCGTGTTCACAGCCATGTGCCATAAACCTGGCTGTGCAAAACACCACAAGGAGAGGACTTTTTTTGTTAGGTTCCTGCAAAGTACTCAATAATAGTATACGTCTAACTCTCTGGGGGCTTTGAAATAAATGAACAGTTACAGGATTTCTTTACAACTGTTACATCAATCCAAAACACAGCTTGAAAAAAAGAAAATCAGAGAAAGTTTGGCCCTAGCACAGCCTGCCATCAAAACCCAGAGCTCATAATTGTCAGAAAAACAGAACTGCAGAGAGTAAGTTGTCCTCAATCTCCTTTCTCCCAGACAGAGCTACTCACAAAAAGGAACACTCAGCTAAACTAGGGGAAAAAAATAACACCGATAAATTCAAGGCTTCCAGCCAAGCCCTCACTGCAGATTCAAAGGTGCCATTCCTCTCAAAAGGATGACTGTGGTGGAACTCCTGAAGGATTAACCTGGTTTCTCCTATGTGTAAATTCCTCAGAGAATAGAGCTTTAAATCTCAGTCAAGTAAACAAAATGGTAGACCATCCACAGACAAATTCAGAACAGAGCTGTATTTGTAGCGTGGTGAATCATCTCTTAGGAAAAGAAAATCTAAACAGCATCCTATTGACATATGTAATATTCTTGTTAGATTCTTCAGATTCATTGAAGATATCAAGAATGAACAAGGAGTATACTCAATGAACATGAGAATTCAAATACTGCTTTGCAGCACACTCAAAATAAGAATCTTAGGAGAATGCACTCTATCATTTTTTAGGAATAACACGAGCACATGCTCCAATAACAATGTGAGAATCAAATGTACAAGGGAGCAGATGGACAACAAGGATAAGGTGCAACTGACACTGTGACTCCCTTCTGTAAATATGTTATACTGATATTTGACCCATTTGGTCACTCTCACAAGGAAACAGATTAGCTATAAGCCTACAAAATACATACTCTCAGACTAACATAAGTATGCAACAAGTGTACACAGATGCTTTCTTAGTTACTATATATAATGTATTTCACGTACAAAGAACAAACTCCTTCTGCATTCTGAGTTAAGGATAATCCCATTCTAACACCTGGCACGGTAACTTCAGCAGATCAAAAGAATAGTCAGGTTGTCCAACAACTCACCAGGTTGGGGCTCAAAATCTTTCAAGTTCACTTCATACTCATCTTCATTGAGATACTGGTGTCGGCCCATCATTACAATTGCAAATTTAAACTGTGAAAAAGAAAAGATAACAAAAACCCACAATTGGTAAAACACCGCATTACAATAAAGCCTTCAAGTCTAATTTCACAGTTCAGCTTGCAGCTGGTTATAAGTAGTATTCTTCTGGGGTTGATAAAGGCCAGTCCTGTTTAAAATCCTCATCAACACCCAGGATAACAGGACAGAATGAGTGCTCAGGAAACCACAATCCTGGATCTGGGTACTGTGCCCAGGTTCAGGCCCTCCAGGGAAAAAGAGAAGGCAACAAACTGTGAAAGTCCCGCAACGCTCCAGTAAGATAGTTACGGAGCTGGAGCCCATGGCATACCAGTGAAGGGAGATGGGTTTGTTTAGCCCAGAGAAGAAAAAGGCTAAAAGGGACATCTAAGTCTTCCACCGACTGAAGGGTGTTCCACAGAAGCAGACTCTTCTCAAAGAGCTGCACAGCAAAAGGGCAAGAGGCAACCATCACAAGTTGCAAAATAAATTCTGATTATATGTTAAAAAGTCTTCACCCTGAGAGTGGTAATGGTCTAAAATGCAGTGTCTAAAACATGGCAGAATTCCAGGCCCTGGGAGTTTTCAAATTGCTCAGGGCTTTACCGACTTAAAATGTGACAACTTTAAGCTAGTTCTGCCCTGAGCAGGAACCCGGAGCGGGTGGCCTCTGCGGCTCCTGCACCACCTCTATTATTCTAGGTTACTTGACACGTTTTGCCAGGTATGTCTTTTGATGCAGGACAGAACTACTACTCCTACACATCCTACCTAATAATTCTCAGATAAAGCATTATTTAAGCCAAACAACTGTTCTACTGACCAAAATCTACGCTTATTCCAAACCTTTGTTTGGTGTTCCAACTTCTTGGAATAAACCCATCTAGGGTTTACAATCAGCAACAGAAACTCTCTCGACTGGCCATTACCTTTTCAAATTCTTTTTCTTGTATGTCCAGCATTGTCTGAATCCGCTTCATAACCTCTCTAAAGTGTTCTCCCTAATAATAACAACAAGATTTTTAATGCCAAAAAAAAAAATCTAGGAAAAAGAGATGCTGTTAATATTTCCTGCTTTAAGCTTCATTGAAATACATTAACTTAATCTCTGTTATTACAAAATTACACAAGTCTCAACATCACCCTCTACAATACTGAATAACATACAACTTGCTATAAATTCAGCACCTTTAAAGTCTTCTGATTCATCATTATGCAAACCATCCCATAAAACGACCAAGCACTAATGATATGTGCAAGTCAGGTTAGAGTTAAGAAACAAAGTTAATAAATTACGAACAAAATAGGAATTTGGAAAAAAAAAATTACATATCCTTTCTAAGCATATTATGTTTTTCAAACTCTACACCTGTGATGCTCCTCCTCAATTAGTTACTTTTTTGTAGTATGTGTCTGCATGCTGTGTATGTAAACTGCCCCAAAAAGCAATGGATATCATCAACTTAAAGATCAATAATATATTTTACATATATATAAATATATATATATATAAAAAATATATATCAACATATATATAGACAGGGAAAAATGCAGTGCAAATGGTATCCACCAGAAATCAACACATGGGTTTTCCCCTACATTGATAAAAAACATGGAAGTAGAGTAAAATTGTATGGGACACAGAGAGGCAGACGTATTTCTCATTGCAAAACTTTTAGAAAAATAGGTAATTTTCATACAAGCTACCATACATGAACCAGAAGAAGTTTAGAAGCAAATTGCCAACTGCCCCCAGAAACACACTGCGATATTAAAAGAACCAGTGTGACATTCAGCTAGAGCAGCACCACATAAAAACTGGAGAATTTAAATTAAGCTTTCAAAATTAGCTTTCACTCTAGCTGGTAACACCAGCCGTAGAAGATAAAGCACATCAAATTATGGAGGTTATGAAATGCAAAGTCATCTTAGAAAATGATGAAGAAAGCAAACTCATTTTTCATAATCACATCCCTCAGTAAAACGCCAAACAACCACGGCCCAGCTGCTTTAGCCAACACGTTCGAATCAGTTAGTGAAGTGGTATTAGAAAAAGAACTTGAAGTTTGTTGGGGAGGGTTCTGTGGGGGCTTGTGGCAGAGGTGGTATTGCTCTGATAGCATTTGGAATCCTTGGCTGATGCCACATGCCTGCTTTCTAGACACTGCAGAGGCTCACTGAAACACCAAACAATCCGTAGATGCAAAAGAACTGAGAGGGCAAGTGATTTAACTGCAAAAAGGCATATATGGAGCACAACCTTTTAGACAGGAGCAATATTTCCCTACACACTCTTTATACTAATCGGTTTCCTTGACAGTACTTTAAGAAAACATCATCAATATAATCCCATGGGGAGAAAAAGGGAGCCACACTGTACCTGGTGTATCCTCAGCAAGAACGGAATTCCAAATGTCCCAAAAACCTCTTTGTGGAAATGTGCCACTGTGATTAGCATCTCGTTTTCTTTATCTATATCTACCTGGTCCAGAGGAATTTCCTAGAGCCAGACATAAAATTATGACTGCAATCAGCAAAAACTTCCCCAAAAATGAACCTACTAAGTACCTAAAAGCATAACTGATGTAGTTACTGATGTAAAACAAGTCCATTCAAAATCAGCTAAAAGAACCATGCTGTTCAAGAGAGGCTTTTGATAAGAGTCACTCATCCCTGGCATGACAGCATTTCAGCTTCCCCTACCCAGTAAATACTCTCCTGGCTTCCCCAAATGGCTTTTTTAACATGAAATCTTCTATCAGCTGTAGCTGTAGCTGGTAACACTATCACAGACCTCTTGTTGTTTCCTCATTACAGTTTATATTGGAAACTTTTTTTTTTTCTCCAATTTGTGTACTGAGGCACATTAAGATATTTGAATGATGAAATGTGTAGGGAAAANTTTTTCCAATTTCTGAACTGAGGCACGTTAAGATATTTGAATGATGAAATGTGTAGGGAAAAAAAAAAATCACATGAAAAATGGCAAAATTTGTCTCAAGAAGCTCAGAAGCTTCTCAAGAAGCTTCATTAAAAGGAAGCAAAGTCTGCTAGGATACTTAAGTTTAGTGTATGGAAGTGGGTTTTAAGCCTGAACATTTATATCATGAGTCCTCAAGACAAACCTTGGAATTACTGTGAAGGCAGTAAATGTCCTGTGGACAAGCTCTTGCCAAGTCTTCGTGTATTATTTTAATAAACGTTTTTTAAAAAATTAAAGAATGTAATCATTATAGGGAAGCAGATGGAACAAAAAGGAAAATTTTAGACGTATTATCTTTAAAAATACATACGTATTTGCCTGTAATCAAAGTTGCTGCAAGTATCATGGTATTTGATAAATCTGAACCCAGAAAAAGAGAATTACCGTTTGAGAGAGTTTCTTCTCCCAAAGTCGAGTTTTAAAGTTTCTTTAAAGCAATATTTACCTCTATTCGAAATGTTCGACTTGTTGCAGGTGACAAACACTCTAACAGCTCATCTTCCTGATGGACACCGATTATTTTGTAACTTACAATTTCTAGCAGCCTTAAAAATAAACATGAAAAGCATGAAAAATAAATAAATAAATGAAAATAGATAAATAAATAAATGTAACATTTCTTTCTCAAACCTTCAGAAAGGTTACTGTAATCAGGATGTCAACAGATGCTACCACTGTATTTGTAAAACTTTAAATTCAGCCTTTAGTAAAAATTAAGCTGTAAAGTTCCAAGACGTTAAATAGCTTCTGGGTCATGACAAAAAAAAAAATCCAGTATGTGTAGTTAAAAGACAAAGGTTTTTTATTTAGATTAATTTTTAAACTCTCTTTATGTGACCTCACTCTTAACTCCCAAGAAGTGAACAGCATGAAATGCTCTAACTGGAAACAACGATTAAACTGGGAGTTAACAAATGCAATTCATAAGACTTACACATCTCACAGATGTATCTTTATGAAATACAAAATAAATAATTACATAAAATGTATATTAGAGTTAATAAGATCTCTCTTAATGCAAATCTGGAAGCTTTTTTTTTTAACATAGTATCGGACTTCATTTGATAATAATGCTTTCCACAGTATTTTAAAGTCTACAGACACCTTTCTGAATAAAATCCATATGCTCACATAATAGAAATCCAAATCCTCTAGCTTTACCTTAATTTCCCTGAACCTTTTTCAGAGAGTTCTACAACTTTTTTACATTCTTCTAACAGGTCCCGCACACACCCGTGCTTATCTGGATATACTGTTATTTCCTACGGAATTGGAAACAGAAAAATCATTAGAAAATCTGAAAATGTAACCAATCATATTAAAGCACAGAATACACGGGATTCTTCATCAAAAATTCATCTTTAAGAGATAAGAATTACTGAAGTGAACACTATGTTATCTTCAAAATTTTTAAGAACTGACACAATTTTTTGCAGTTTTTTTGTTGGTTTTTTTTTGTTGTTGTGTTGTTTTTTTTCACGTAGGTACAACTTTGGTCTAATTTTGTGTTATTCAAGGATAACAGAGTCCACAAACCGCAATCACAGCCATACCCGCTTTGACAAAGAAATGAAAGCAAGCACATAACAGCCAGCCCCACTCACCTCTTCCCTAAACTGGCTATTTAGCCATATGCATTTAAAACTTCTTCTGTTCTCAAAATCAGTTATTTTCATTTTGAGCTTAAGGAAGAAAAGAAAAACACTTTAGGCATACTTTGTATGGGGCAGAATTATGGTTTTTTTAATTCGCACCAATAAAAACGAAAGACTCTTACCTGTTGATAGTAAAGTTTTTTAGGTTGTCTAGGCTTGAAGAACTGCAGAAGATCTCTTAAAGTACCTTCATAATTATGTCTAAGAGGATTACCAGGGCCATCCCTGTAACTACAGAAGGAAAGAAAAACATAAATATCTCTTTACAACCCATCACTGCTCAGTAAATCAAAGTACCAAGTACCTTTTTATTCCTGGCTTCCAGTTTCACACATTTGCTAGCACAGCCTCAGCAGCATTATATTCAGTGCTTTAGTGACTTTTAAAAACAGGTGAGCACATGGGAACAGGAATACCATTCACTGTGCGTGTTAACTCTGTTGGATGTTTACAAGCTCACCTTTAATGCTGCAGGGTGACAGACCCACATTCCTCTGAAACTACTGGTATAGCAGCACATGCTTTAGATTGTGAAAGGTTAATTTGTGGAGCCATATGACACAGCAAATTCCAGAGTGACCACAGCACTGTAAACTATAAAGAGCTACTCAAATTACAACAGTCTCGTTGATGAAGAGAGATACCTACAGGTTAATAAAGAGCAATCTACTTTTACACAAATCCAAAAGAAAGGATGTAGTTTGTGTGTGTGCATTATTCCTGCAGCATATACATGTAATGACTGATGTGCTGTTTTCTGCTCTGGTTTTATACAGACTCAAATCTGGTTTTACACAACCGTGCCTGAGAACACCACTTTAACCAGAAATGTCCCCTTTTAGCAGCTGTGAACTTGTTAGATCATCATCATCTTCATAAAACCTCATTTGCAGACTTTGGGGAAGGATAGGGGAAAATCAGTGAACTCCTGCATTTAAACCTGTAAAATCAGCAAAAATCCTGCTTTTATGTGCACTGGTTTCTGCTCTCCTCCATTCTAGAAATCTGCATGCCCTAAAACAGCACTTGCACTAGCTTAATCATTAGTCCCATGATTTTAGAAATTTAAACGACGATCCTTTAAAGTGCATCACTTTTCAATGACACTTACTAGAACTCTTCTAAAGCGGGCAATTCTTTGCGGCTCTAGAGCCAGTCACTGCAGTATTTTAAACTGTCTACACGCCTTTCTGCGCACGCCAGCAAGCCAAGGTTCTACTGGGTAAAGAACTAGCGAACAACCTGGAAAAAGCTACAAAGTAACTGCGACCTATCTGTATTTGGGCCAAGCATTTTAAAGAGGAGTTTAAACACAGAACACTACGGAAATTATCTTACCCTTGGGACTTGAAAAACTGTAATAGCATTGGATCCGTATTAAGTCTTTGCGCAACTGTCTTTGCAACCTGCAAATAAATTTCTGTGTAAGTTCTGAGTTATTTCAGACAGTTCTGACAATCACACAGTCATTCACTATATGTCAAGAACATCGTGCTACTGAAATGCTGAGAGAGACCCACTATGCTTACTTCTCCAAGGCAAAATAAACTTGTATCTTTGGCTCCTGAACAGTTGACACAGAATAAGATACACCCGGGGGGAGAGAGGGGGAGAGAGAAAACCCTCTGGTTTATTACCATAAATCACTGTCACTAAAAGGCCACAAAATCCCAAACAATAGCTCTACTCCTCTTCTGGGTTGGTTGGTTTGTTTTTGTTGTTGTTGTTTTTATTTTATGGTATCAATAGAAACAAGTAAGACTTGTTCTTTGAAAATTCCCACTGTTCTTTAGTTCACTCCAAGGAAGTGAGCTTGCTGGGCAATATCCCATTATTCCCATCAGTATATTTCATGTCATTGCTTCACAAAAAGCATGGGAATTCTCTATTTTTCCCACAACAAAAAAAACTATAAAGAACTTACACTTCAAGTAAAAATGAAATAAAAGAGAGTTGTTGAAAAGCAGACGAATGAGAACAGAACAGCAGAAGCCACCCCTGACTTCCCCCATGCATGCAGGTGCTCAAAGTTCAGAAAATAAACTGATTTTAAGTGCTGTTTGACACTTAAAAAGGCAACTACAGGGGAACTGTAAGGAAACAAATCTATTTATGCTCTTAATAGACCAGGCCAACTTTACTTTAATGTATATTTTAAGTTTCTTTGTCTGGTTTTCCTCTTCTAAACACCCCCCATCACCCTTTCTGAACACAGCAGGTTTGATCTTTTAGTGCCAGTAAGCATTAAATAGCATTGTGTGAAGAAAACAATGCAGTTTGGCCTACAAAATGAGTATTGTTGGTGATATTGCAAGCATAAAAGAGTTATCACTAGATCCCCACAGTTTTTTCCTTTTAACAGCTAAATAAGTTTAGCAAATTTTACATGTCACTTAAAAAGCAAACACATAATTACATTACAATATAATTTCCCTGGCAGAGCAGAATGGCATATGAAGAAAGAATCCTATTGTTAAATAACTCATTATTAATAAAAGCGGGAGTTTTTAGAGTGTTTTCTTCTCACAAGCGTTAGCAGGTTCTTTAAATTTTTCATTACCACAATGCCAAAAGCATACAAGAAGAGATGTACTCTTTTCTAAAGGTATGTATAATACACCCGTGAACTAGTGCAAAAGTTCCTTTCAGAACAATGAAACAAAAGCAAAGAAACAAATAGGTCACATGCCTGAAAGTAATTCATCCTATTGGATAAAGTAACAACAAAGCCTGGGTCATTGGGGATGGTTTTATCACAGAAAATGACATCCACACGATGATAGAGGTCTCGGAAGTATTCTTTAGCTGTTGGTAGCTCACTGTTATCATTTTCTGGGTCATCTCTACAAAAGCAAACAAATAATAATCCCATTACATATCACACTGTTACAATAGAAGCAGTTAGGGCTTTTAAAAACATGTTCTACAGTAAGTCAGCAACAGTTGAGAAATACAGAAATAAAGTTTAGAAACCTTTTTAAAGAGCCACCACTGGTACACAGTAGAACTAATGCAGTCAGTAGTGACCCACACCCCCGAGTACCTCCGTGCGGTGCGAGGGCAGACACGCTGGCGTGCTCTGCTCGCTCACCTGCCCGTCCGGCAATACTCTGAATCCAGTCGCTCCACACCGGCACTAGCAGTGGTCGTCCCTCCCTCCCACCCTGGCACGGAACTGCCTGTCTGCGCTAATGCTACCACAGCTTTCCACGTACTCCTGTTTTAACTGCTTTGCACAGAGGCCAGATGTATAATAGGACTCCTTGAATGTCAGAAGCAAACCAGTTTGGCACTGTGCTGGTTTGGGTCATTACTGACTGGTACCCCTATCTTCTCAGCGGAGAAATAGCACCAGGGTACAAGCTGTGCACTTACCCAGGAGTCAGCAGCCAGCCAAAGGTGCATAACACCAACTGGGTCAACAGGGAATGCGAGTTCCAAGGCATGACATGAGAAATACATTCATCTCACATAATCTGGGGTAAGAGTGCTGAAGATAGACTAGCTGGCTTCCACCCACTGTCAGCCCATGGAGAGAAACAGAGCAACACAGTTGGGTGTGACCATCAGGAGTGAGAGCATAGAAATGCTGATTTATAGCCCTGACAAGCTTATGAAAGATCCCTTTAATGGATACAAGAGGCAGGAGTTCTCCTTTTGCCTTGGAGAAAACTCCAGTTGAAGCACCAGTACCCCTGAGTTGCATACGCTCAGGCAAATTGGGAGCATCTCAGCACCGTAGACCAATAAGGAATTTACTGTGAGCACGAGTAAAAGGAAAAAAAGAAAAGCAGTTTAGTTTAGTTGTAGGCTGAAAGGAGCTCCAAGCCAAGAGCCTTGTACAGTGCCCGAGATGTGAAATGCTGGTAGGCTCTTCAGTGTCTAAGTTACAGTGGCTCCGAGTAAAAAGCTGCAGAACTCAGACGCTTTGCTGAACCACAATCTTTGGGAATACTAAGACCTATTTTAGGTTATTATTTTCTAAACCAGGATGAAACCTCCTTTTCCTCAAATAATGTGGCATGGGATAATTAAAATGCTACCAATACTTTTTGATTTCCCCTCTGAATACACAAGTGAGAACTGCTGAGAACAAGTCTACAGCTGGAAAATTATACTTCGCTCTTATTAAAAACGCTAAGTTAAAGGAAGTTCTGCTTTCAAAGTGAACCAGGTGATTTCATTACAATAAGCTGGCCCCTTAAAATACATACTTCTGAAACACTATGATGTCGCCATCCATGAGTTCATCGAGCGCTTTATCAAGAGACACATCATAGTCTTGAATCCTTTCTGTTAAATTGGGTTTAACTTCCTGCAATAAAGAACAAAAATTGTTGGCCACAGAATAAGCGAAAGACAAAAATGAAAGTCACAATATTGAAGAAATCAGCAGATAAGGTAATTTATATCTGCTTTCAACAGAAACAAATGGACAGATACATACATACTAATTAAAGGCAGTTTTAGCTAAGGTCCAGATACATCTAATTGCTGTTGACAAAACAGGCTGCTCATTTTTACCTCTGGAGTCTCATTCAAGCTGTATCTTAATTTTCAGAAGTATTTTATCATTCATCATTGTATTGTTAGCACTGAAATTTTTCCAAAATTCAGAGATTAATTCAGAGATTCCAGGGGCTTGGAGAACACTGATTATGCTCACTTATTTTACTAGTGCTGAACTTTTGTACAGCAATTTACTTTTTGTGTGTGTGTGTTTTTGTAATTGTTTTGGATTGTTTGCTTGTTTGTTTTTTTAAAGCGTGCATGCTCCCCTGGAACAACCAGAGAGAAGCATGACTGCTAACAAATATCACAATAAAAAAAATCCAATTCCTTGTTCTTACTGCGGCAAGGACTTTGCCTTGGCAAGATCTGCATCTTCAGCACTGGAGAGATACATCAGTTATAAAGATTTACTATTTCTGTAGCGGGGCAGAACCACATTAGCAGAGTAAGTATTTTGTTAGCCGACTTCTAACTTAGGGAAGAAAGGAGAACACGCAACATTTTCTCCACTCTGCCGTCTAAAGGGGGCACTGAAAATACAATGGCCAATAATGTCAGCAGCAGTTAGCTCCTTCAGCAGAGCGACTCAGAGGGTATGCACAGATTCAGCACAGCAAATCTGCTCATGTAGGACTTCATGTCGAGACTTTTTGGTTTCAAAGCCTCACACTTGTTTAATTTTAAATCTGAAGTTAACTATCTGCTGCTATTCTCTTGTAGCACTGTAGACTTTAAAGTCAGAGGTTACAAAGTGCTTCTGATTTATAAATTACCATTGTTATGTTATGGGCAACCTTTTTTTTAAGCAATAAAGCTTCTTTTTCTCTAGTTACAACATGTAAAAGACAAAAATGTTACAAAAAGTCTATAAATCCAAACCTCATAGAGGATAAGGTTAGTTTCTTGTGGAAATCCTGCTCTCTCACACATAACTGGAAGCAAGTCACCTATTGGAAAAGGAAAATAATGTGAAATGCATGGTACTAACTGCTAGTGAGACCTCCTGTAAAAAGGAGGGAACCTATTTTTCTACCCTGGACAAAAGTTTTTAAATGCCCAAGAACGATAGCCTTCCAGGGCAAAGCTTCCCTGACCGACATTCAACCCAGAGACAGACTTTGAGGTTTCCTTCCACTTTATCAGAACAACAAAAATATGTGCAAGGCCACCCAAGATCAAAGAGATGCAATAATACTGTTCCTTCCCCAGAGAAAAAAAAAAATTAATCTCCTTATTAAAAAAGAAAAAGATTAAGACAGCTAAAATACAAAATTAGAAAGCCTGTACAAGTCAACAAAATGAGACATTCAAAATGACAAACTGAAGCACTTTTACTCGATGGACATTTCTGAATTCTTTAAATGAACCTACATGTAAACCAAGGCTCATGCCCAGTTCACTCTGAGCGGCTGGGCTCAGGCTATCGTAGTTACAAGTTGTGGAAGAGTTATTTTAAAAGTGATTGCAATGGTACAATTCAAAAAAATAAAAATAAAAAAAAAAAAGAAGGAAGAAACAAAGTGGGGAGGAATATCAAATCAGAATGCTTTACAGCAAGTCTGAAACAGTTGTGTATATTCAGGAACACCTGGTGAATACACCAAAACTGTTAACAAAAAAATTAACTGACAGCCATTGGTGCACTAAGGCAATGCTCTCTGCCTTGCAGAAAGTCTCACCGGCAACACGGTGAAGAAAACTACCAGGCGTTGGGAGAACTTCTTTCTGTGGCCTACCTTTGATAAAACTAATATTAGGGAAAAAAAAAAAAGCAATCTATTGTCTTAGAAATTTTTCAACTATAAGAATGAAAATGTTAGCACTCACGTATTTTACAGGATATAGGTGTGTAGATATGTCCACAATAATTCAAACTCCGAGTCTTCGGATCATACATCTTCAGAAACAACATTACATCATCTATGAATTAAGAAACAAGATTCATTTTTAAGTAAGGCCTATTTGAGTGGTGGGGGGGAGAGGGTCGGGACAATCATGTAGATATTTTTTTTCAAACAGCTACAAAGATGTGTCTTTGGCTTATTATTTTGATTAGTGCCCTTCAAATATTCTTAAATGCTGAATTTTTTAATAAATCAACTTTATATAGGTGTGTTGGACTAGATGACCTTTAGCGGTCCCTTCCAACCCAATACATTCTGTGATTCCATATAAATTTATTCAGTGATTCTACAAACACGTGAAACATGTCTTATGCTTGAAAAGAAATGAGGGAAAAACTGCATGAGAAAACTAAATTTCAGCACTGCAGTGTGAGGGGTCATCATTGAAAAAAAAAAAACCAAGGAGTGCACGATGTTTTCTCAGATATAGCCAAAAGAAATTTTCTATTTACTCAAGTTTTAGCATATATGCTTACGATCTTTATCAAACTTGGGTAATGTTGCTCCAGTAGCAGCCATCTCTGGATCTACTGTTTCCAAAAATATTGTCCACGGATTTTCATTGTCACTGAGCTCAATCATCTATGCAGAAAGATGTGGGAGAAGAAAAAAAAAGTCTCTGGAGAATATAATATAATGTAACCTGATATCTGCATTTTCATCAGAAAAAAAGAACTTTGTGACATTCTACGAGCAGGAGAATTAATTTTTTTTTAAGTTGCATTAATGATAGGAAGTTTATAAAGTTTATTAAGAGAAACAATGAGAGACAGAGACACCAAAAAAGTTTTAATTAAGCACCAATGACAAGTTTTATTTAAAATGGACTTGATTTCTCTCTCATTTAAAAAAAATATACCTACAGCTATGTTTATTATGACAAGAAAATTACTTCACTTGAGAAGTAACAGGACAGTGAAACCAATCACTGTTTTCTGTAATATTTAGACACAACGTTTTAAGCAATACATTCCATTAAATCCAGAGCTTTTATCCAAATAATGGAGGACTCAAAAAGACATTTCTGCTTGAAATATAACACAAACATCCCAATCATGCTTTTTTTTCATGCAAGAAAATCCATGCATGGATTTCTCCCTCCTATCCAAATCAGTCTGCTAAATCTTGTCTGATCAAGTGTCAAACTTTACCAGATACAAGTTAAATTAAAACCCTGGAAAATCCAATGTCCCAAACTTACAGATTCTAAAACTAAAAATCATGGGTGATGTAGAGAAATAACATCCTCTGTCAATTAATATTTACCGTTTTATTGCCATCTGCTTCATTATCTAACATTGCAGGTCTTTTCGTTCCGTTACTTCTAGCTTGCATTGGCCATAATCTGATTTGATCCTGGGGAAATCCCTGAAATAAATACAAATTGTGACAGGAAACAAGAGGAAAAGAAAGGCTAAGATACTTTTATTAAACCCAAACAGATCTTCTATTTTAAAAGGTCTAAATTATGACTGCTGCCAATACCTGGAGACGATAAAGACTATGCAGCAACCATAAGGTAATAAATACATACATACACATGCTCAGCTACAGAACACTTACCATCGTTTGAGAGAGATTTTGAACAAATTCTGTAAGCGTGGAGTTTTTTAATACTTTGAAAACAGTGTATTTCACTTTTTCTTCATCATACATATCATTGCCTTGGTGACCACAGAACTGATCCTCTGCCACTATCTGAAAAATTACATTTAAAGGTTACTATTCATATTAACTCAGCTGCACAAAGCTGCACCTTGTCGTGATGCTTTACTATGCAACATCACTGGCTCTCTGGATAGTGGCACACTGCTGACACTGCCCATGTTTTCATGAAGAAAATCTGCAAGTATACAGATCATAATGAAATTTCAAAAATTGTGATTGGTAGTCAAATGAGCGTAAGCAATTAAAATACTCTAATACGTACAAATCCCGAACACTTAAAAACCAGCTGCACTTAGATCCCAATTTTGGAAACATTGCTCTAACAACCTTGGCACTTAAAGGCTACATAATTACTTTACAGCAAAGAGGCTGGCCGGATATGTTTCCTAGATGTCCCACAGCTCCCATGCATTCTATGTTAACAGAGACATAAACAGTGCAACTCGCCCATCTCTCCACTGAAAACAGCCCTAGTGTAAATGCTGCGTAGAACAAGCTAAACTTCACCAATATCTCTATACTTAAGAACACCAGAAAGAAGATGCAAGGAAACATGGAGGCAAATGGAAAATGGGTTCTATTTTCTTGTGCCAGATGGGCTCAGGAAAGAGCCACAAACAGAGTTCCTTAAGGCAATTCAGAACAATCTAGTCCATCTGGCTTTTCCAAAAAGATAATTGCAAATATAAGCACTCTCTCCTTCTGCTTCCACTTGATGAGCTCAGTTTGGCAGTAGTCCAGGCTTGCAGCCTATGGCTAGATACATTCTAATTTTAGAAAATAATTCCTGAAGGAGATAAAGTGCGGTGGCAGGGCAGCCTTTTAACACAACCTGGTCCTTTTCCTTTCACTTGAACTTACTATTTTTACTTGTAGTGAAAACAGAAATGACTACAACATACAGTATTGTTTGTTTAGATTTACATATGCAACGAATCCTAACTAATTACAAGCACTAAAAATCATAATTTCACTTCAAACACTACTTCCAGACACAAATTTAAAAAATAAAATAAGAATCAAGGTTTGTCTTGAGTGGCTCGACATTCTGAATTTTAACGGTAAGGTAGCTGCAAATGGGATCTGTTTCAAAAGCTGACCTGCACTTGCATATAGAGATGAGCTTCCTGCCTCTCCTTCCTCTTCTGAGCTTCTATCCTCTTCTCTTCTTGTAGCCTTTCTACAAGTTGCTGAGGAATATCGTGGTCCGTGACAGGCTGCAAAACTTCACCTACAAAGCCGATTTTGTGATGTCATTTTAAGATGTACATCAAACGGGTTTTCTTCATACACACTTGACTTTCTTCTGAACCGAAGTCAAAACTAGCTTTTTTCATCTTTTAATTAAAAACACGGGTTTGATATCATCACGTTTTGGCAAAATAAGTATTTTCTCTCTCAAGCCAAAATGTACTGCTTCCATGAAATATGTATCATAGACTTCTGAATGAAATATTCATTTCTGCATTAAAAAAAATATTCACTACCACTCCATTTTTTTTAAGTATATGTATATATCTACATCTTAATAATTAATTGGATTTAGTTTCCATCACTGAAGTTAGTTCAGTAACTTTTCCATCCTATAAAACAGTCAAGCCTGAAGCCCTTTGCCTTAGCACAGTAAGGCAAGACACTGGGTTAGCACACACTTTTCCGAGGGGAGAGGAAGGCTGTTTGATCCCACAGAATCTAGAAATGCCAACCACAACTAACAAAACCCCTTTGTACAAGTGAAACACAGCCCTACATCTCTGCATGCAAACCTAAGCGGGAGCGCGCGCAGAGTGTACATACTTAATTTGGATTCCCTGATGTAAACCAACATGTAGGCATTGGTGCAGTGCCGTACGGATAAGTCATCGTCATGACCTCCATAGTTGTGTTCAATCGCTTCTTCCTTTGTACATCTTGATACAACATCATCATCAAATTTACACCACTAGAGAGAAAACTTTATATAAATATCATTTTACACATAACATGTTCTTGAATGATAAATTAATCCTATTTCTGGCATGTCTTTCAGCTCTTTGAAGTAACTAAAATTGCTCTTCAAGCAGCGTGAGTTTGAAAAAAAAAAAATCCACCCAAAACAGAACTAGTTCAGTACAATTTGCACTCAGCATAAGGAAGACCATAAATACCAAACCTTTACTGAAGTATTTGAAGGTTTTACACTGAATATCAAAAGCCCAATAATTATTCAAATAACTTTTTCTTAGGACTGCTATTGAAATATCAAACATTTCTATTGGAATCGGAAAATTGACCCTATTTGTTATAAAATAAAAAGCAGTGATGCACAAGATATCTAGTAATTATTTGTATATTAAAAGTAATTTTAAAACAATTAATTAAAACCAACAAAGCCAATTAAGTATGAAAGACAAATAATGACAAATTCACAGCAAAATCTGACTTCTACTGTCACTGTGACCAGTCGTGTACACACGAAACCATTCTACTCCAGGGAAGAGGCACCTGACCTACAAATGTCCAATCCAATCAAGTCACCTAAACCTGTATCGGTGGAACAGGCAAAGATACCAAACATCTGAGTCACAGAAACATTTCAAATGCTCATATTTGCTTCAGCATAAAGTCAGCCTAAAAAAAACGCTGGATAAAACCTGACTGCAGAAGAACTTCGCACACACAGACAACTGAAGGGATTCCCTCAGTTAAAAGTCTTCTGCCAAAAGCCAATAGCAAAGATGAAGCTGCTGCTCTTAAGAAGACAAGCGATTCTTTAATGCCTCCAAATGCAAGCTCCTCCCTAAAGGGCAGAAACTAGAAAGGAGGGTTGCTGGTTTTTTCTTTCTGTAAATGCAAAGTAAGTTTCCCAAATACGTTAGAGTAGCCACCAAATGAAGTCTCAAGCAAAGAACTACACAGAGAAGCCAAATCCCTGTGTGATGAAGTAAGCGTGCCAGCACGCTCTTCTGTTAGGGAACAGAAAGTCCACCGATTTGCCCCTTATGAAAACTGCAGGTATATATTTGCAAAACACAAGTACAGTTAGATGCTTTTCAATACTCACTTTGCCATCCCCCTTTGGATTCAAGTAAACAACATAATGTCCACCATGGTTATCTCCACTGTGTACTAGAACTGCATGAAGAATGTAATTCGCAGGATCTTTTGGATCTGTTTTTTGCAAAAATTCATCTAGTGGCAACTGTTCAGGAAACTCGAACCTAGTTTTGAAAAGAATTAAGACAGTTGTATTTCTAGTTCGGACAGAAACATGCTATTATGCAGGACATCAGCACTCACTCCTAAAGCAAGTTACAACAATTACACAAGTTACTGGGACAATGCTGTGTCTATCCAGGACATACTGCATACAGTGGCAGATTTTATACTGGTTTATTATGAAATAAAAATAATCTCCATAAGCACCTCTGAAAAAGTATGTCCTAGCAACACAGGTAATATCACTTGAACTGAAATAGTGCTGGTTTGGATTCACCGTGTCAAGGGGAAAAGCTCAAAACCTGTTATTTTCTAGTACACAGAGCTTTTTCTAGCACAGGTACCACTGGACTGGAACGTTATTTTGCAATACGGATTTAGTTCACAAACAACAAGTCTCCTTGAGAAATTATCAGCCTCTACTTAGAGTGAGTGGGCATGGAAACAGATGGACAGAAAGTAGAGGACTACTTACTCATCCTACATACTCTTGTGGCAGCCTATGGGAATGTACCTACTTTACACACACAGCACAAAGAATGTTCCACAAAGCGTTAAAAGATGCATTCACTTGTTTCATAGTCAAAACAGCAGCTACAAATGTTCATTTCAGTATTTAGCTTGTCATTCAGAACCTTAACGTTCAATCAGTGCACCTTTTGGGGACCTCCCCAATGTATGGCTACACACACTTTCCTCTTCAGAGTTGAAGCAAAAATAGGATTTTAGCAAATTATTTTTGGTAAAATACATTAACAGGTCCAAATTCTACAATGAAAAAACCAAACCCCAAACGGAAACCCCCTATCATCACTTACCTATCATTTATCTTGATGTTTTGGTCAGTCTGAGGATCGTACATAAACCTCATGAGCTGTAGGTGTAATACTGGTGGCAATGTCAGGAACTTCACACCTTTCTCTGCCTCCTAGACAGCATAAAGGAAATAGAGGGTTGAAATGGCAAGATTTCAACTCAAAATACTCGTTTCCCGCAGACACCCCTACTATGGACTATTATTCTACAGGCTTGACAATATAGTGTGCACCAAAGAATAGTTCAAAATCGGGGTGGAAGTTACTTCTCTTAATGCTGCACTGACTTGCCTAAGAGCTACTCCTGTAACACTTAAAAGAATTCAGTTCCTTTAAATTTAGGCCATTCATACAAGCACAGGTGAACACCTCACTGCGTTAAGAGCAAGTTACCCATATAAACAAAATTAGAAGAATATGGAGGGGAAAACTCTTTTTTGACCAATTAAGAATTTCATGGTCATTGTACCCTGCCAACAAATATTTGGCTACCACGCTGTACCTTCCTGAGAACAGCTAAAGAATAGACAGATCATTACTCACAAAACCTGGTATATGGAAGCTGCAGAAGCAAGCTTTAGTAAAACAACATTTTTTATAAAGGACTCCAGCTTCCTACAGTGGGTGCAGCAAAGCGCATCTGAAAGCTCAGAAACATGTGCACGCACATAAATGTTTAAAATTCCACCGGTTCATTTCAAATTCTTGCTGACGATACAGAAACAACCTCTCTAAAATTACTTCTAGAGCCATGCTGCTTTTTTACTAGACACAGAAGAACAGACCACTCTTAGAGGAAGAACTTCTCAGTCCTGAGATGCGTGTAGAAGTTAACCGTTCTAGTCACTAAAACCCTTAGAGGCATAAACTCCCTGCTAATTAGATTGTTTTAAAAGCCAAGCTCCATTTTAAGAAACCTAACAGCAATTAAGAGGAGCGATGTAAAAGCTTGTCTAAGGAGAAAAATCACCAAAATCAGTTGATACCGCCTAGAACGGGTTTTACAAGATTTTTTGGCTACCATAGCTTTGTTATTTTATCAAGGACAGATAAATAAGATTTTAAAAACAAATTTCAAAAAAGAAAAATACCTGCAAGCCATGTTCTCCTGCATCGTACTTGTTATCACCATCTAGCTGTTCCACTGCAACGTAGTCAATGAAAGACTCAAAAACTAAATGAAGAAAGATTGGGGAATTTTAGGGAAGGAGAAAGAAAAATTTAAGTTTACTGTAGCCTGGGGGCTCAACAATGTATGAATCAAATAACATATTAAGACAGGAGAGCTTGTATTTGAGTATTTCTGTCTTTATTTTTAAAAAAGTTTTATATTGCTTAAAAATGTCAAGAAACGCACCAAATTCTAGGCTATACATAAGAATATTAACAGACTTTAAAATCACAGTTACAACTGTCTGCCGAATCTCCTGTTCTCACTTTGCAATTGTTAAGTATCAAGCCAGATGGTTCTGTCTGATGGACTCTTACATGTCCTTTTGCGTGTCTTCTGTGCCAAGTACTTGGTAAAGTGAGTGCTGCTCCAATTAGTTAATTCTTTTTGTTTGCCAATTGCTATGGTCAGGCCTAAAGAATCTATTTCCTCCAAGTTCATCTTCATTTGTGAATTACAATCTACTATGACAACACTACTGATATCACCATGGCACAGCATGGACTTTATCACAACAGAAAGACTCCCAAAATTCACAGTTTTATGAAAAGATACCAGTGAGAGAATTAGGGAGGAAGGAGTAGGGAAGGGAAATAGGAGAAGGGAAAAAAGATAATGTAAGCAAAAACATTTTCTACAGAAAATGTTTTCAATGAGGTGTCTTAAAGCAAGGTATGCTCAGGTGCGGTGCACCAACAAACCCATTTGAAACCACCAGGCACTAAAGATGTCCAGCATGTTGAAGTATTTCATTGGTGCGTATCACAATGCATCACTTACTATTTTTCTTTCCCTTTATACTTAGCTGGATGTCATAATAATCTTCTATTCTTTCAGATCGATAGTCTACATGTTTGCATTGGATATAAGACTGTAAACAAAAAACACAGAATTTCAATGTATACAAGTAACAGAGTTAATCTCAATTATTAAAATATACATATATATGTATAGAATACATACCACCATCTTCCCTCTGAACAATTTAGGAATAGTGCCTTCTACACATGTGCCTTTCATTTTATTTTCCACGTTATCAAGCAGCTGAAAAAAAATTAGGATAAACTTGCAGGTTCTAATTTTTTTCATCACACACATGACTATTTCACTGATTAAACTCTATGTCACTAGCATTAAAATTAAATGTTAGTCTATTTGTACTTGCATCTTTCTAGTTCTTTAAAACCTCCTCTTCCCCCTAAAAATTGCACTGAGGTCTACTCCAGCTACTTTCCATTGAATCGGGAAAACCTCACAAATATAACAATGCATTTGTGTCTTCAAAACTGCCATTTCTCTCCATGGCTACATAAGGACCACTAACATCTGCTCCATTTATTTTCAAACTTCCCTATCCCTTACAAATTCCACGCCCACAAAAGGCCACAATCAACCCCATTCTTAAAAAGAGAAATAAAATAAGGCAAAACCTCTATGTCTTAGAGACCTAATTTAAATTTATCAGTGCCAGTGTCACTAGAATCGTTACTAAATTATATTATATTACACAATATCAAGAGACGACATTATGCATCACAGATCAGTAAGAAATAGCAAAAAAACATACCACTCGACATAATTCCTGGACATCATGTTGCATGAAGCTGTCTAAAGTTTCCCACCTTTGTAAAAGCAAATCAGTATAAAATTATTGTATTACGAAGAAAACTTACAGCTCAAAAACCATTTTTGTGATTTCTTTGCAGATCAAGAATTTAATACATACCAAGATGTAAAGACTCTCACTGGCTAATACATGGGTGTGTTTAGTTTTGTAGCATTTACTTGGCAGGAAGAGGGGGCAGTGAACTTGAGGGACATTTTGGCAGCCGTTCTGTGCCCACCTGCCTTCTCTCCCTGTGGATCTGAGGATGGGGACCAGGAAGGGAGCCGGAGCCAGGCGAAGAGGCCAGGGTCAGGCTGTTGCTAGCAGAAGAATTCTTCTGTCTACAACCTAGTCTCAGTTCACGCCAAAAAAACCTCTTAAGTAAAGGCCTGGGAGCAATTCAATGCTGTCAGAATAGTTTCCGCAGCATGCTTCTAGCTGCCTCTCTTCTGAGGGCCCTTCAGGTTCAGTCAAGTAGCGTTCAGGGATTATTTCAGCACATGAAAGGAAGTAAGTGGGTTCACAGGAAATACTGGCTCCTTTGTGCTCATCTAAACAGTTAATCCTAGACGCTCAGTAACTCCAAGGATGCAAGGAGGTATCAAGCTTCCTGAACTGTCCATGTGCAAACACACTCAAGTGAGAGGAGGGGTGAGAGCAAGTCTCTAAATGCCTGCACTCTGCAACATGGGTATTCAGCACTACTGCCTTAAATAAAAAAGGAGCATAAAGTGGTTTTCGTTTCAGCATTAAATACTTTCTCCTATGAACTCTAACTTAAACTCAAGAATGCATTTTAAGTTTTATGTCTCTGTCAATGCTGTTGCAACAGTCCCCACTCCTAACCACGCGGAGCAAGCTACAGTTACTGTAGGCTCCAGCTTCAGCACAAGGTTCAGCTTCAGCACAAGGTTCAGCCCCAGCCCTTGACGCCTCAAGCACACAGGGGATCAGGAGCAGTACCAACTTTATCTTTCCCTCCCACTCTCTCCTCAGCAACTCATCACCGCTGTCACGCAGTAGCGTACTACTCCCAAAAGTGTGCCAGAACAACGGTGTGGGGGTCCGCACTTAAACAAGCTGAGTGATCTGTTAGATAATTAAGAATTAAAAATCACCTCCTGACTCCCTAGTTTTTAAACACTAGCCAGCCGGAAGGACAAAATCAAAGAGGGTTACATACTAATATTAGGATAAAAAAGGGCTCCTGCAGACAACGGAATGACTTTCTACTGAAAGAAGCCCAACTTAAGAGTTAGAAACTCACAAGACCCAGTAAAAAGCCACACTCGACACAACATACAGGTAGGTCTCATAAGGTCAGAAATCCTCCTCTGATTTAATGGAGAGGTGGAGGGGAAGATCCAATCTTCAAACATATTCAAAAATTCCTTCCCAAGAATGAAGGCAGGCATGAACACATTTTTAAAACCTTGCTCTCAGATCAAAATTAAGCATCTGCAACACCCTTGGGAAAGGTCTTTTCATGCTAGCGAAGATGACACAGGATCTTAACTCAAGATGAAATATTTACGATATCAGCATGTCTTTCCCATGTAAGAGGACAGCAAGAGCACCGAAACTAAATATACAGTGTGCTGGTAGGAAGAGGGTATGACCAGATAAACATCCAACATTTTTTAAATCTCCAAAAAGGTGAAAAGAAAAGGTTACAAAGATGCAAGATTACAAAGACTCTTATCAGGACACAGAACTATGACACTGCTTAGCGAAAGAAGTGGGACAGACACTAAGACAGCTATGTGAAAAAGATGTCTCAGGCTTCCTAACCTGTTTTTAAACTAAAAAAAAAAAAGCAGCTTGTCAATTTTACTACAAGACTAGTCTGCAAATACAGTGCGACAAATAATGTGGAATACAATCTTTTAACAGAGTTTTGGATAAAACCCTATTCCATGCTCACATGGCATACAAAGAGAAGGCTTGTAAAGGTTACGCTCATCTTAATCTTCTGTCCTAACTTCTGCTCAACTGAAACTCAAGCTAGTTTAAAAAAATAAACAAAGAAAGAAACAAACAAAAACCCCAAAACAACACAATGTAGCTATATTGTATAATTCTATGTCTAGATACTCCAGATTTCTGTTTCCACCCTGTAACACCACCTCACAAGAAGCACCACCACTGTTAAAAATAACAGGCAGTGAACTGGGTACCAGGCAAAAATGAAAATAAAAAGCAAGCCTTTTTGTAAATGTCTTATGGAGGGAAAAGGGGTGCTAGAATAAGGAAAATACAAATAATTACTTTGTGTGTGTGCTGCAACACCTTAATTCATACAAACAGATACTCCTCTTGAACGTTAACCATGAAACAGAATAGAGTATTAAATGCTTCTGAGTTGTGCATAGGCAAAAAAGGCGCATCTTTGAAACGCCGTAAGACAATGTTACAGCAGCCATCAGTGCAGAACTAACAATATGGAAATGCAAATCACTGCTACTTCTCTAACTTTAAAACTGATTTACATTAAAAAAGAAATAAAGACAGTAACAATACATGAACTGCAATGTTTCAACAACTTCTTTTGCCCTGAAGTTGACTGCAGTCAATGCATCACACCATTTTCAGGTAACAGGTGGATTATAACCGAGGTGCTCAGAGCTGTGCAGGACTGTGTACCGCTCCCGTCCCCACCTCATGGCACTTCTGGATCAGCTGTCTTTACTACTGACCATAAACAAAAACTTATCCATGCAAACTCAGGAAAGTTAGCAATTAACATCATGCTCATCTCACACTTCTCTGTGCCGCTCTAAAAATAGCCTGATTTAAATAAAACCGTTTTTAAACAAAAGCTTTATGAAGCCTGTAACAGCCCGATAAATATTCAAATTTGTGAAACTTACCCAAAAGATTTTGTTAACTTTTTAGTTCCAACTGGTTTGTCACTATGTTGCAGCTCATAAAACACTCTTTGCAATGCTAAAGGAACACTTTTGGATGAATCGTCTCCTTCTGTGGGCATCATGTACACAGCCTGAAAAAGCATTTAGTTCAATTAGTATCTAAGGAAAAGTTTATTGTTCATATCGTTTAATGCATTCTTTCCTCTTCAGTGACTTCCTTCATAGAACTCCATTTAATCATCATCCCAAAAGAGTCTGAAAAAACCCTCATATTGTACTGTAAAAACATTAATTGTCTGGAATGACTCTTCTTAAGAGCACAGTGGTTAGTAGGATGAGAACAATAGATTCCATTCATGGTTATTTTATCCAAATAGTTCCCTTATTTTACTCTAGGAAACTAAATGCACTAAAGCATTCAACACCTTCAAGCAACTTATCCTGTCTGGGATGGCTACGCAATCAGCACCGCAGGATCAGCCATACTGATCAATACTATGGGCTTTTCAAAATAACTTCAGGTTTGTGCTGTAGCTTGACTATCTGTGAACACTGTCGCTTACAGTGGGAAAAAACAACAAATCACATGAAATTATAAAGGGCAACAAGTGAATGAAAACAGAAATGGTCCACATGGAGGAGAGGGATGTCAGAGGAAGCTCTGAGATTCCCCAGTACATTCATTCCTACTTAACGTCATCGCTGTCGAGCAAATAAACAGCTTAACAATTCAATTCACTGATTATACTGATCTGGGAAGGATTGAGAACAAAGAAATTACACAAATAGGCCAAACAGGGATTAAGAGAGTTCAATAGGCACTGAAACGAGATTTACTTTTTAAAAAGTGTACACCAATATATCTAGGGAAAATCAACAGCAAAGACAAGACAGTTGCAGGGAGATGCTCACTTAGAGAGCATGAACGTGAAAAGAAAACACAGGCAGCTCTGGAAGGAGGTTAGGTAACAACACACGGAAAAAGGAAAGACTCCAATAGTAACTAGCATAGTTACTGAGTTTTTGCCTGATACGCTTCTGCAAGTGAAGCACTGAACTCGATCTCAGCAATTCTCACTTGGTTTCTCCATCAGCCTGATTTCAGCTGTTGCCCAGCACCTCTAGCTTATCCTGTACTTCAGCTCCCTACATACAGAGCAAGGGTAGCACTTCCAGTACACAGCTAAATTTTGGGGAAACACATTCATTGTTACATGAAAGCTCAGGACAGAGATGATGGGAAGCAGGTGAGACGGGCATTAGATAAACACAAAGCTGACCCAAAAAGAACATGAGAGAATGACAAAAAAAAGGAAGGAAAAAAAAAAGGGCCAAAAAGGTTGTTAAGAAGTTGGCAAGCCAGCTTCCTATTCCAATTCTGAATATCCACAACATTTTTCAGAAGTACAGCAACATAAATACCTGGAAGAATACTATAATAAGAAACGACCAGCAGAATAGCCACAGTAGTAAGATGAAATATCAAACATTTTCATAAGGAAAGCAAACCCCTTATATTCAGACAACCACTGCTTAACTACGCAAATGTAAAGCAATATAATAGTTCACATGACTTTATATTTTAAAATGGAAATTTATTTCCAAAATTTAACAGTAAATGAGATGATCTAAAGCAAAATCAGAACTGAAGAATCTTTAAATACGATACGAAAATCAAGTAATGAAAAAATTCAAATATAGCCAATGCTGATACAGTTTCATGAAATAAATATTAAAATGCTGAATATTCTTAAACCAAGATGATACTACAGCAGGCTACAAGTCAACCTAGTGGTTGACCAACAAAAAGGTATAAATGGGAATTCAGAATACCTTGATAATTAATCAAAATCAGATCCTTTACATTTAGTTCCTATTTGGTTTCCTCATATAACATCTGGGCAACTAAATTCCTTTCCTAGTTCTCTGAAGTAATATTAAAATAATAATTTACAATTAATTTGTAATCACTACATTCCAGCTGCCATTAGATACAACCAGCAGTTTTATTTCTTCTGAAATTCTACACGTGTTACTACAAACTAACCATTTAACACACAGCCTTTCTTAGGTTCTTCATTTTGTTTGTGCATTTAAGTAGTATCAAAGCCCACTTCTCAAAGCTTCAGTGTTTCTCCAAGCTTAAAACAAACCAATTTTCAAATACAATCCTCTGCAAATCTTTATTTTCATGCCTCCCAAACTCTGAAAGCTTGAGCTCAAGATCAAGGAGTGAGGGATTTTGATCCATTTGAAAAAAGCAGGAATTTAACATCTGAAGAGTTCCCTCAGGAAATGAGCACAAAAAGAGTGACAGGGACATGTATAGGCAATGGCTGTAAGTAACAGACACACAGATATGAGAAAAATTTTAGATATTTACGTGGTAAAAAAACCGCTACAGATAAGCTTGAACACACTGCATAAATTCAAGACAATTACTTGAACAAGGGAAGAAAATACTGTGTATGAAATTCCAAGATAAGGTAAAAAATGTCAGGTAACTTGAGGAGAACCAGATCAAGGAGAAAAGCACCTGACCAGTATTTACGATTTTAGAACAGTTATATAAACATTCTGCAGGGTTCTCATGAATTGTAGGTAATATTTGAAGAGAACTAGCAAAGAGTTTTAAAATGGACTGAATGCAGCCACAAGTACTGACTGGCTGGAGGCACTACTGACAGACATGGGAAGACTCGTGTAACATGGTCCAAGATCAAACCTGGACCCATTTGGGAAGTTACCGCTGTCCCTCGCCTAGGTGGACCCTACTGAAGTATGCATTTATTAGTTACAACCAAATAAAGATATGCTCTGAGGAGAAAGTTCCTTTGCTTTACTCCCTACCACTGAACCACCTGGTTGCTAACAAAGGGAGGTCTCATTTCAAATACCCGAGAACCTCCCATATGTTGTCTGGAAACAGAGCAAAGAAGAAAGGACCTCTCCATCAGTCCTCACCCATGCTTCACCAGAGTCTGACTTTCCATGGGTACATGCTTGCCTCTGCTACTGTTCATTCTTTCCCAGCTCTGCTCTGACAGCAACTTCTCTGTTAACAAAGCTCTAAATAACAGCAGTAGAAATCATTACTTCTTCTAAGTTACAGAAATAATGGAATTGGTGATAAGCAAACTGAGGATACTACACATTATTTTACTTGGTTTTAAAAAGAGCAAGTTTGCTCAAAGTGCAAAAAAAAAAAGATTCTGTAGAAACTCATTTTTTCAGACAAGACAACTACTGATTGAACCAGGTGAACCTCATGAGGTTCAACAAGGCCCAGTGCAGGGTTCTGCACCTGGGCTGGGGCAACCGGCATTATCAATACAGGCTGGGAGAGGACATGCTAGAGAGCAGCCCTGTGGAAAAAGACCTGGGGGTACCAGTAGATGAAAAGCTGGACATGAGCCACCAATGCGCAATGGCAGCGCAGAAGGCCAATCGCATCCTGGGCTGCATCAAAAGAAGTGTGGCCAGCAGATCAAGAGAGGTGATTCTGCCCCTCTGCTCTGCCCTGGTGAGACCTCACCTGGAGTACTGTGTCNAACACGACAAGCGGTAATGGTTTTAAGCTAGAAAAGGGTAGTTTTAGGTTATACATTAGGAAGAAGTTCTTTAATATGAGGGTGGTGGATCACTGAAAGAGGTTGCCCAGAGAGGTGGTGGAGGCCCCATCCCTGGAGACATTCAAGGTCAGGCTTGATGGGGCTCTGAGCAACCTGACCTAGTCAGAAATGCCCTGCTGATTGTAAGGGGGTTGGACTAGATGGCCTTTAGAGGTCCCTTCCAACCCAATACATTCTATGATTCTATGATTCTTCCCTATCGGTAATAATGGCAAATCAGTATTAAAAACGTCTAGAACTACCACTGTGGTCTGTTCTGTTTGTAGGGCGTCTGAAAACCTGAAGAACGAGCAAGGAATGGGGCACTTCAGCTGATGTCCAGGATGCTGCAGTTACCAGCTAGTAAATCAAACTTTCTTATATGGTCAATGTCCTGATATTAACACTCCCTAAAAGCTGATATTTATTTGGGGGCTGAGGGAGAAGTGCAGGAGAACACCTGAAAAGATTAGTTCAGCTGAAACAAATCTGTATCACAAAAAGAACTTCTCTTCACAGAACAAGATTACTTCATGGTACATATTGATTTACTGACTACAAGACAGTCTTGAAAGGAACTACTCAATTGGATTAGATGTAGCTATTATAAAAACACATTTTTCTTTCAAAAGCAAAGTGAAGTTGTCCAAAAACATAAAATGCACAAACATTAGGAGTGCTGAGCAAAAAGAACAGGCATTCTAATGAATGATAAACTGAATGAGTACATTATACCTCTTGCAAAAAACCAGGTGCACCATGTAAAACAAGTCAAGTACTTATTTCTTGTACGTGGCATTGGTAAGATCTTGGCTACAGTCTACTGGAGTTTCATGTCCTATTTTTTGTGATGCTTCAGAGTGAGCGGCACATTGCAAAAGAGAAAAAAGAAATCCCAACCGGGGCACTTACAGGCCACAGTGATATCAATAATAAGATGGTGGGAAATCTAAGACAGTGGAAAGTAGGTACATTAAAAAGGGAAATTTTGGAGAGAGCAAAGCTTAATGGAAATGTAACAACTAGTACACACAAGAGAAAGCCCAAGTCAGAACAGTTCATTTTCACTGAGAGCGATACAATAAGCACAGGAATGTGCAGAAGGATGAATTCAGATCAATAGGACACTCCAATAAACTAAATGGTGTCGAGTTACATGTTTTCCCAAGTACATCCCCTCTTCCAGAGAGCCACCTCCAGTATCCAGTCATCACTTGTGTTTTTAGCCCATTAAGGCTACTGCACTACTTTAAAATGATACATTATCCAGTATATTTCATCCTGGTTTTGGATGAGATATTTATTAGGCTGATATTTAAAGCAGTTCTTCCTTCCAGCAAAGAAATAACATCTACAGTAAATAAAAACCACATCAATGAAGCAAATATAAAATCGTTTAAAATTACTGAAATGATGCTTCCCATCCCTACAAAGATGTTAACTATAATAACAGAAAATTCAACTGCATAATATAAACTAAAAGACTGAACAAATAACTGCTAAGGTTGTACATATTTATCTTGTTACATTGTTTATGGGCTGAGAAGTCATAATTGACTTCTCTATTTTAACTGTTTCAAGAAAGGCAGATTATTTCCATCTCTCATCTGCAAGGGGCAGAGTCACACCTTTTCCCCCAAACAATTCACAGCCACATTTACACATAATACAGTCCAAGAAAAAGCCCTTAAGCTCAGGTCTTCACCAGGTACTCTATCTGCCTCCGCAAAAAACACGCGCTTACGTTCAACAAAGTCTAAAAGGAAGCTTCCTGCACTCAGCCCCAAGTAAGTGCGCATCACCACGTAAGTCACAACTTCTCTAAAAGGATGAAGAAGGCATATGGCAGCTCTGTTTTCAAGCATTTATAAATATACCATATAGGACATTCCAACTAGCAGTCTCATTTTCTTCCACATATTAATTACCTTTCGTAGCTGATTTGTGAAAAATAAAGTCTGTAACAAACTGTTCATGTAACAAGTTGCTCCCTGGTTCTTTAAGCCAACATATCCTGTGTGCTTCTTTGAATCCCATCTAGAAAATACAAGTAGTTACTGGTTAAAAACAAGGTCGTTCTGTATTAGTAAGGAGTATTTGTTCTAAGGTAGCGCTGCTGGTAGATATCAGCTACTGTTACTTGTTACTTAAGGTTCAAATAAATTACACTTCACCGCCTGCCAGTAACAACAGTCTTTGCAATTAAACACCTTGTGATTTTGTTAGTTTTTCTTTTTAAAGGTGTTCCGTACTGCAGAAAAATTGTGTTAGGAATATGTACCAGAACCCAGAGCTGTACTTTTAAAAGCAAGTCTGCATTTCAGTACAACCACTTTGTCTACAAGCGACATGAAGTAGAACTACTCAGATGAGGCAGCTTGAAAACAACTGTAAACCAAGGCAAGTTTGTTGCCAAGGCAAGACTGTTTCTGAAACCCTTACCAGCTCTAAGATCAGAAATGTTGAGCCTAGATTTGCAGAGGTGTTAAATCTTCATTCAGAAGTTACAGTTCATAACATTATGCTGACTAATGCAAATGTATATTTAACCTATACAAAAATGTCTGACTAATGAAAAATATTGCCATGTGAGAATTTATTAAGGTGACAAAGTAAGAATGTGTAATGAGAGCTACAAATGTTAATACAAAACACTTTAACAATCTCAAGCAACATGAAAATATTAGAATTTTATTGTTAAGGATACTTACGCCACTCCATGTGGAGCATCTGCTTGAACATAGACTTCAAAAGTAACTTTGTCCTCTTCTATAAAGCCTTTTTCAGGATCAGTAACTTCCTGTAAAACGGGAATGACACATGAGCATGAAAACCAGAGCTTGCAACATCACCACAGTGAAGCGTCCAGTTAGACAAAACTTTCTGATTTCCAAGCCTGAGCTATTAGTAATAATAAACTGAAGAGAAAAAAAAAAAGTTGAAGGACATCAACAAAGCTGTTTTTCATCTTAATACACCCTAACTCTTTTTTAATGTCTCAATACAGGAAACTTGTTCCTGGCTTTTAAGATTTTGCAGTACTTTTTCTACTTTCTGTGGATAATAAGAACAATCAAAGGATCTGCTTCTTCAGGACAATATTCCAGACAGATGAAAAATCAAGGGCCCAAACTTTGAAAATGCTTTAAAAGCTGTCTCAATTCAAGATCAGTCTTTGTAGTATTATTAGTGCATTAAATACCTGTACACATATACAAAGAACACAAGGAAATGCAAGAAAAATCTACCTTGCTTAAGAATGACATTGACTATCCCAAAGTGAAAACAAAAACAATCTTTCCGATATGCAGAAAATATTAATAAGGGAATACTTAAATCAGAGTGCAAGTGAAAGCAACCCACAATAACTACAGGAATTTCTAAGAAACTGAAGAAGAATCTACAGCAGTAATAGAAAAAAGTGAGAGCTTGGAAAAAAGCCCTTTTCTCTGAGTATCTCAGTATACAGGAGTGCAAGTTCAAAACTGCTTCTCTCTAGTACCAGATTAATACGTGTCCAATTACTTACACTCCAGGCCATGAAGTTGGAAAAGCCCCAGTCATTTTCCTTATGAAAGAACAAGTGACTAATACGACGACTGAATGATTTTTCATCATCCTTGTAGTTTATTATCTTGAGAACTGCTTGTGCATGACAAGACCATGACCTATAAATACAGAAGAAACCTTTGAAACTTATTGAAAGCCAAGCTTTTTGTAGTCCTTAAAATAACCTTTTGGTTAGGGATTTTTGGTATGTTAATCTCAATATAGGATTTTTGTTTTTCTTAATAGATGTTAAGATTTGGTTAATTGTTATTGAGGGCAGGAATTCCTGGGGCTTTCTGAAGCCACATTATGAATGTGAAGCTGGAATGGAGGTTTTATTAGGGCAACAGTGTTGTTAAAGTACTGTCAGACACTTGCAGGTAACAGCAGTTGAAGCAGCTAACTGCTCTCTGAGGCGAGCTGTTTCTAATCTACTTCAACACACAAAAGCCGCGCCCTGGCTGATACTTTTGAAGATCACATTATCCTTATCCTGTGACTACTTGTGTGTGAGCCACTGATCTTGTGACCAGCTAATACACGTACAACTTTCTTTAACTTCCACACTGAGCACTCACCTTTTAGATTACAAAAATGATAGAAAAGAGCAACTCACTATTCATAGTGAGCTGCAAGCGTGTGAGATGCAGTGCAAGCATGGAGTTACCGTACTGAAAAGGATTCTTATGAGGGGCCTGCACTCCAGCTGAAAAAGAAGCTGCAGTCATGCCCCAGAAATTTGTACTTATCTTTTTGAATGTCCGTATTATTTACAAAAGTGGTCAAAAATCGCCAATTTTGATTTGCACACAAGACTCTAAGAAGAGGTGCGTGTTCGTATGTACTTTCATGAGTGATGAATGCCACTGAAGGAGATGACTACTCCATATACCACTCTGCCTCAGCGCTAGCTGATACCTGCTTGTCTGCTTTACAGGGCAGCACTTATAGCTCAGCAGGGTTAAAGAAGCCCCAGTACCACTCCCACCTGAAATAAACCCAGAAACTTTCCCATTCCAAGAGAACTGTCAAAGTTCCAACCAAAAAAAACCTGTCCCCACGGCAGTTGAACAGAAGTAGATCTAAATTCTACCACAAACTTGTAGCTACACAAGCTCCTTTTGGCTCCTTCTAAAGAGGTTACTCTTATGCTTCGAGATGCAGAAAGGTGGGGGGAAAAGGGGGACTCAAACCCTTGCAAGAATTCTTTCCTCTAACAGAAAGCTAGGTACAAATTTGGTTTGAGATGTTTCTGTTTCTTCCATTAACTAGTATCGAAATGAGTACTTGTACAATAATGAAAAGGTCTTACGTGGAATCAGATTCAGCATTGCATTGAAGGAAGAATCCTACGCTTTTTTGGTGTGGTCTGTCCGGGTAAAGTCGTGGCATAACCATGATCTTCCATGGCAAATTCCGTACAAAGCAGGGAGGGCTAAGAACAGACTCACTTAATCTGTTGAAGCGTTCAACCGTAAACTGAAATGTTGCTTCTGATCGCCAACTTGTATCTGTAACACACACACACACACACAATTATTTGAAAACCCAGAAATTCTTCACTCCAAAACACCATTTTCAAAAATCGTGCAACATGATCCCATGTACTGAGATATTGGAAACAAGAACAAAAAACCCCCAAACAACCCAAACTGAGAGGCACCGAACTCCTTAGCAACTGGAGTTTCAATGTTTTCATTTTACAAAGCACTGCAACATCATTCAGCAGAACGGAGCACTGAAAGATGCTTTCCTTTTGAACACTATTTTCTTAAACAAATCTTTAGTAGTAGGATCTGCTACAGCTCGAGCTTCTTCTAAAGCAGCGGGTACAGCAAGAAAGAGACATTAAACGTTTTACAGCATAAATCACAGGCCACTCTAACTCTTTTTGTTGTGTAGTGTCTTCACAGCCCAGTTTAAGTCAGCTCCTTACATGAACCAAGATGTGCAAAGGGTTTTTACTATCTGTTCGACTGCCCTATTGATATGAAGTCACCATTTAGTTGTTTTCTGCTTGCAACAGTGTCTTTTAAAAACATACTGTCCCCATTGGTTGGTTGTTGGGTTTTTTAAAAATCTCATACCAGCCTGCGGAAGAACAGGTCAAGAGTAGGGTCCTATGTTCTTCGTGGCATGTGAAAGTTTTAGAGCTTTTGAGTGGTCTAAAGCAAAGTTAAATTATACACTTTTTTAATAGCTTTTTTTGATGCACGCAAACTAATTTTGCCTTCTTCCCACACCCCCAGTTCTTCATATACCACAATCTGTTCTGCTTCTGTTGTACACAGCTATAACAGGGTGCTGCAGACTGTGACAGCTTCAGGAAGGCACAAGGCCGGGCTCTCTTTCCTCATACTGCATAACTGAAGGAAAAACCTGTAACTTACTTACAGGGCAGGGATGATGGACAGAGTATGCACAAGATACTCCCCTCCTTTTTTCCAGCTTAACACCTGAGTAACATGGAAAGACATGCTACAGGGTGTAAGGAGGCTGGAGTAGAACCGAGGGCAGTGGACAGCACCTCCGGTCAGACTGCTGTTCTCCCGTTCAAACTGAAGCAGCAGGTACGTGACATGTGCAGTGACACCCGAAACCAATAGCACCAAGGTACAATGACCTCAAACCAGAAATCAGATCTAATTATGTGACAAGACACACAGTATACAACAAATGTATTACTCCCGAACACAGTTGTTGCCTCAGAAAGCTTTGCATAGCACCAGTGTTGAAGTTTGGTTTATTTTTTTTCAATTAGGTGAGCCCTGGTTGCTACCTTGCTTAAAAAATTAAACTCTCTTGATTACAACATGCAACAGTATAAAGATTATACACTTCAATATAGAAAATTAACAGGTTTTGTCCACAACTTCTGGGGATCTTTGACAGATTTCATTCTTATCCTTTACAGAATAGTTTTCTTTTCAAGCAGTTGTCCTGATCTTGATCTTACTTCTGGATGCCCTGAGAGCCCCAAGCACTCCCAGTTACCTCTTGAAACTAACAGTACTACAGCAGAAACCAGCTTCCTCTCTCCTCTCCATCTGCAGTGACCTTCACGTTACCCTGTGCTGTCAGCTTCCTCACTAACAGAACAGCTCAAAGCATTAGTTGCTGCTCTTTTTCTCCTGCATCTAAGTGTAGTCTATCATCTACTTAAAAACTGTTCCCTACCCATTTTACCTACTCGCTGCCTGTTGACAGAGTAGAGAGCTAGTCTTCTACAACCAAGAGCCAGACAGGCTGCACCTGAAGGAGCTCTATGCTCTCAAACTTGATTTGCAGGCAGAACCAAAAAAAAACGAAAACACAGTTAATTTATAAATCAGTCTTGCATCACGCATATCTCAAACCAGCTTGAGGACAGCTCCCTGTTCATGATCAGCACTTCTGGGCTTAGTCTAAGCTTCTGAAAAATGAGCCCACCAAGTTTGCTTTCTGCCTCCTTCGATGCAGCATTCCGAGCACTTCAGTCCAAGCATGCAGCAGTGCTGCTATGGTGTCAGCTAAAAAAGGCAGCCCACGCAGCATCTGCAGATGCTTCAGAGAAAGTTTGCCTGTATTTGATTTCTTTTCAGGAAAGCCTGTGCATGAGAGCTCACCAGGGAAAGGTATTCTTCTCAAGAAAAATATTTGAGAAATCACTGGTAACTACTCCACAAAAATGCAGCCTCATTACATAGGTCAACCCTAAAATAGAAGTTTCCTTGAAAACACAAACCACAACCCCCCAAAATAACAACCTTCCTTTCTTTCCAGAAAGCCCATATTTTTAGCAAGTGTGATCAATTAAAACATGAATTATATTAAAAAAACCAAAGTTTAAATAGTGTAGTGAGTATTCTGAGCATATAACTAAAGCCTTTTTTCACCATCACAAACATCCACGAGTTTCCAACAGAAGGCTGCAATTGGCAGCAGGATAACTTTGTAGTGACTGGCAAGTGAGACTTCTATAAATCCCTGAACTACAAATACCACACATGGTCCTGAACACAAGGTAAAAAGAACAGCCCGGCTGATAATGCCTGGTGAAGTTATAGCAAATGGATTATATTTGCTACACGGAAAAGACTTTTTCCACTGATGAGATGAGTGTCACATTTAGCACCCTGATACGACAAAGCCCCTTCAAATCAGAGCTCCAAATACAGAACATGATCCATTTTAAGACTGAAGTACATATTTAAGTGTTTATACCTTTGAGAAAAGCAGATTTCTTCATTCTCTCAGTAAATGTTGCTACCTTTAAAGTACATTGGGGTTATTAAAATATTCTGAACCTGAATTATTAATGGAGAAACTGGCTGAATATTCTATGAATATTTTAATAATGATCCAAACACAGCATGCAATACCAGCACAGGGCTAAGACTGATGCTTCTGAAAGCCTCCAAGCCTCTGCAATTCCTCACAGAAATGAGACTTCGGTAGGTAATTGCAAAGCTGTGAGTTTGTTTAGCTAGGGACCGTCTGTTTGAACTTTAACTTTTAAGACAATTTATTCTATGTGCTGTTTTGAATACTGATGCACTTGCAAACAAAATTTGATCAGAACCTCATTTTTATTATTTTTTTACTTTATTTGGAGATGCTGCTATTCCAGCTCATAAAACGTGGTTCGTTAAGTCATTTTCTGTACAAAGCACTGCACAATCCTTCACCTGTTTTTTTAACTGCTAAAACATCATACATAGCAACAATAGGTTCTAGTCAAACCACCAGGGAGAACAGAGCCTTATCTCAAAGGCCTGTTGGTGGTCCACTGCTGCCCCCATTACATGTTCCTCACGATGCCTGTGGTTAGTTGCCCAGCAAAGGGGGTGAGAGCTGCACTTTTCTCCAGTCTTATCGGTCATTGTTTTTTGTGCTAAGCAAGAAGAACAAAATCACCTCAAAAGTTTCTTGAACTCAGAAATTCACCAGAAAGCTGGTTTCTGTGATCCAGTGGGATGCATCAACCTTTGACCCTACTCTTTACCTCTTTTGCAGGAACCATTAAACTCATTAAGATTTTCACTGAAGAGGTATCTAAATTCTCTTCATACATTCTTTATCAGCTCAGATGGATCCCACTTGCTATGAATAACAGCAACGGAAACACAGCATGTTTATCCAAAGGCCAGTGTCTCCCTCCATATTTTCCTATCTCATGAATCGCCAAGCTGTCCATTATACACGTACATCGTGCTGCAAACCCAGGATACCAAGAGAACAAACAGCAAGAGACCAATTGCACTCATGCGTAAATAATGCAACAGCAAGCAACTAACCTGATTTACAAGAGCTGGAAAAGAGTCATCATCCACTTACATGATGAAAGTCTTCAGGAATGTTTTTGCAATTATAACATTTTGCAATAACACTGTTTTCTATCCGTGTCAATACAGAGCTGTAACCGCACCATATGTAGCCAGACACTCCTTATTCAAATATGATAATGAGGAACTATTAGAGTATTGCTTAATAATCACATTTTAACCCTGAAAGATGTCCCACAGCAGAGTGGACCAAAGCTGCTGACAATACTCGAAGTCCACACAGACATGAGTGTCACCATAAACACCACCATTTTCACAAGCTGTCTGGGGAATATCTTCAGATACTTCTCCGTACAGCAACACTTTCATACCCAGTTCTCTGAGAGAAATCAAATACTTGATAAATGACAGAAACTGTTTTACAGTGGCTTTTTGCTTAAAAAGTCAATGTTATTCTGAACACAGAGGTATACATCCGATTACTTGCCATTCTTAATATAGCCTGGGTTTCATCAGCTGCTTCTGTGCACATATATACAGACCAACTTCTGAATAAATTTTTATGCTACTTGACCAATGTGTTGTTTACTGGCTGTATTGATAGCAAAAACTATCAGGCTTTCTACCTATAAACATCATTAATGAGAACTTCCGTTCAGCAGAGCTGTCCTTGCCTGTTGGTGTCAACCCAGGTGATTGTCTCTTGCCACCCTCCAATACCATGGCCCAACAAGGACGTTTACCAGCTTTTATAACAGGTAACTTTATTTTGATAAAACCAGGATTCCCTATTTCAGTCTCAGCAAGTTACTCTGAGCAAGAAATCAATGCCCTCTGAATGAGATCACACAACGAGAAAAAAAGAATTCACAAGCTAAGCAGACCTCATTTTTACTTTATTGTGAGAATCTGATCATAGGAAACCTTCTCTTTGCCAATGATACAGAGGCAATTCAACCACAAGATGCTTTTGTCCTGGATTTAAACCATATTCTCTTAATGGAACATCAGTATTTTCTATCAGTATTCTATTTTATGTTCCTTGAATACAGGAGAGGAAGCACATTTTTACCTTTAACTTCAAACTCTGAATTTTCTCAAATAAAAAAATCACCGAATGTTTTGCACAAATCTAAATAGTCCTGAATGTACTCTCACAAGAGAGCATGAAGTAAGGAATCAGAGGAGAACAAATCCCACTCATACGTCGTCTTCCTTCTCCCAATTCAATTTTATTTAGTTCTTCAAAATAAGAGCAGTCCCCCCCACATCCCCTCTCCTAACAAAAGAGCCATCATTGTACGTTTTCCTCTCTAAACATAATAACAGACTTAAGTGAATTACAAACTCATTGTCTGTTTTTAAATAAGCCCAGGCAGCTACTTAAAAATTATTTCATCTTCTGTAAGAGAAAAAACCAAACAACCATATACCCTTATTTTAATTTAATAGACCAACAAAAAGATTTCAAAAAACCACGTCCCCTTTTATTAACAGGGCATCAATACATACTTCTTCCTTTGCATTTGCAAGTAAAAAGGCACCAGAGTTGGGGGGGGGAATGTTTCTCCACAGAACAGTTATATAATATAGAGAGACAAAACCTGATCCTAGCTGCCGCCTGACAAGAGAGCAGGACAGATAAGGACTCCAAACATAACTGACAAAATTACTATTCAGCAAAGCACCAGCTGCAGGTTTAAAGGGATGTATCACAAAGTGTAGCAATGGATAGTATCACTTTCAGCAACTTTTAAATTAATACCTAGAAAGAGTAAGAGAAAAAATCCCCAAGCCCTCAGATGCCTAATGCTATTGTATAGCTATGTTAAAGGGATACTATGCAGAAAACCAGCGGTGATGCCTACAGAGGGTTTCATTTTCCTAATGAGCAGAGGACATAGGTAAGAAATGGATCGTTTTGTCCTAAAACAAGCATAAAGATAAAGAAGGCAATAAACCACATCTTTAATCAAATATTTGCTTACCATCTTCCATGTCTTCTTCAGTATTGTTATGTCCATCGGCCATTGCTACATTCCCATTAATGACAGGATTTTGGGTAATTCTTGGTGGATCATCTGTATCTCCAGCTAACAGGAAAAAAGGATAAAAATTAATCAGCTCTATTAAAATTTCTGTCTCGGGTACTGCTTATGAGACACATACAAAACAGTATCTACTTAAATTACAGCACTATAATTGTACTGGTACGTGTCCAACTGTAAAATTCCTCAAATGAATACTTATGGATGAAGTAAATGTCCACATTAATGCAGAATACAAATACAAAGAATATCAATTGAGTCTTAAGCTTCCAAATGGCCTTAAAGTCAGCATCTCATAATCAAGTCTCACTAAATAAAAACAAACTTTCAAACTTTTTCTGGTGTTCCACGTAAGATTCAAATCTTACTTGGGAAAAATTGGAAAGGAAACCCTTTACCATCTCTGGAACATTTTGGAGGCAACATTTTCCATTTTGAGCCATGACTGCAATTAAGTTTTGCTGTTTAAAACATACGTAAACACCACTAACATAAGAGATGTGAAACACCTCCACGAGCTAAAACCCCGCTATTTTGAAGACGCATTGCTGTGACTGAACAACCATCTTCCTGGTTTATCCAACAGCCAAACAACATGTCTTTCCATTGCTTATGCATCAAAAGCTGAAGGATCATTTCAGCATGATTACAGGGAAGTGGATATATTCTGGAATCAACTGGTTTTTATCATCTAACTGTAAATCCTATAGCCCCTTGCAACCATCTCAAGATAAGCACTACTTAAAAAGACACTCTTTAAAGGTTCTCACAAGCTTCCTGCTATTAACGTGTATATTCTACTACACGGCAACCCCCCAGAGCCCTGGTTTCTGCCGCAACGAAGCGCCGTGTCCCGCAGCGCCGGCCGGCAGGACGGGCAGCGCGGGAGGCGGGCTCCGCGGGAGCCCCGGCCCGTCAGCACCCTGGACAGAGCCACACAGGCGGCGGAGCTGCGCGACAGTGACCGGCCTGTGCCGGGGCTGAGGCCAACGCTACGGTGAAAACCACGCGAGAAGCGACGTGGGATCTGTCACCAGACGCTTCGCCGCCCTCCCTCTCCTCACAGCCACGCGAGGTGTGCGCGGCACGCCTGGCAGCCTCAGCCCAAGTCACAGTGCCCGAGAAGCAACCTTCGCAGCCGGCGTTCCCGCTCTCTGCTCACTCTTCTAGTATTCACTACTAGTAACCTCTGCCCTGAGTGTGAGCAGACACAGATCGGGTGAGACACTTACTTCTGGGTTAGAGCTACAAAAGATCACAAAATTAACACCCAAACATGGCTTTCCGAAGCTTCCTAGAACGTAGCTCACCTCAGAGGCATGAGTGAACTGCTGAAACACACTCTGCAGCACCCACAAAGTGCACGCCTGTCATCCCTCATTGGTATGAAAGCAAAATAAATTATGATTTAAAGTTCTGATTTTATTAGAAAAAGCTCTGCAGAAGCCCCCACTAACAGCCATCAGCACCGGCAGCGTGGTAACAGAGCAACTTAAAATAACCACAGCAACATTAAGAGGGGGGTTCAAGTCCAAACTGCTGCAACTCAAGAACAGGAAAAGGGGCAAAAAAGAAGAGTAGGAAGGAAAAAAAAAAAAAGAAAAAAAAAAAATCACAGTCTGCCTCCCCCATCCCCTTTTTAACGGCGAGAATCTAAGGAAGCTGGCCTGGGGGTCACTTCTCTCCTGCCCAGCAGCACACCCAGCATGCCCACAGCAATGCAGCAATTGCTTAAGCTAAACACTACCAGGAGTTTGGGGGTTGGTTTTGGTTTGTTTTTCTACAGTTATTATCAAGGCAACTTCGTATCTGGAAACAAACTGAAGCAAACACCTGCAGAATAGTCAGTCCTTCACTAAAAGCTCATCCAAAAAATGTTTTAAACAGAGGATCTAAACGTTGATACTGTATTTTATGTGGAAAGACCTGTCCTTAATGAACAAAACAAAGCACTACAAGATATTGCTCCACGTTCCCTAAGAGTACAAATAGTTAGCAGAAAGGAGGGAGAAAACACACAAGAGATCCCAGCAGAAACAATCGGAGAGGCAGCTTCTGAGAGATACTCTTCAGTAAGAAAATGAATCATGATTCCACTGCTGCTTCTTCCGACACATTGACTCACGTTTTGTAACAGAGTTTTCAGATCTGGAACCCAGATAACCCTAGTCAGGCTTCCCTGAATAAAAGACATTTTAACTTCTAATAAAATCCAACTATTACAGTAAATACTTCGCACAACCAAAACCACTCTCCTTGTTCAGATTTACTAGTATTAGAATAGTTCAACTATAGCATTTCAATCCGGTAATTGACATTTTCCTCTGTTGCCCATAAGAGCTCATAGGAAAGAATTGTCAAATCATACCAAGATTTAATTAAGAAACATGTTTTCCTTCGCCTCAAGCAGAACGATGCCAAGGACTTATTCAATTATACAATACAGGATTAAGAAACAGAAAAAAATACCTGTCCACACCGGCCAGGAGAACCTTCCTACCAAACATACTACTTCATGCACAGCTGGTTTGAGCGCAGCTTAAACCACAGCATGTCAACATCACCCCGGTCGGGTCATCTGTGACTTCCTAGACCAGAATACCCAGTTTTAATCATATCCTTGGAATAAAGACGCAGTCTATTAATCAACCAAAAGTTAACAAAAGCCACACAAATGAAGAAAGTATTACAACAAAGTGTGAAGTGATGTTATAAGGAATGGTTTTAACTCTTGCAATATAGTGCTGCAAAATACTAAATAAATATAGCTTTCAATAGCAGATTTTAGACGTTATCAGACTGATGGCAAAGAGCACTTAAGTTGCTTTCTACCTCCCAAAACACAACACATACAACTTTGTAGCTATTCTTTCATATTCTTCTTTCAAAAAGGAATGCAAGGCAACAAGGAGAATACTGATGACCATTTCTTGTGATACATTTAAGGTTATACACAGTCCTCTCCTCACCCAGGTCAGTGCATTGCAAGTGATACAGCTTGAAGTGTTGACAGGGGGTCTCTGCAGTTTGAAGGTTAAGACACCTCCCGAGAAGATGCATTTCAGACATTAGCAAGTTTGAGCATGAATGCAAAAATGAAATTAAGTCTAAAAATTGACATATGCAACTGGAAAGAAAGTGACACAGTTTGGGAGGTTAGTAAAAAGTGTCAGTCACCTTATAGGCAAATGACTGGATTGTAGATAAATGAATCTGCAGGTGCTAACTTCTCATCACTCATTAACTATGTCTGTCACTGGAGTGTTGAGATGAAAACCGGAAAGCGAAATGGTTATTGCAATGGATGCCAAGGGCGGGGCGGGGGGGGAGGAACCAAGACAAAATTCTCTGAAACTACAAGCTTGCCATAGGATGCCAGACCTTACAGAAAGTATTAAAAAACCCCATAAAATTCTCCTTGTTACGAACTATGACCTCAGTGTTATTATACTCAAATACTCAAACTGTTAAGTAATCAGAACCAAAAAAAAGTCCTGTTCCAAGACAGGAGTAGCGCAGAATCTCACCTCTCCCCAAGACGCAGGACACACTGCTCAGCACTGAACACGTGCTCGCAGTCACATGTGGACAGAAGCTACAGAATGACTCCTCTACGGCAGCAATTGAACTGTGGCAGAATACTGCTACTATAACAATTACAGGAAGCTACTAATTTCAGAGGTTTGAGTCATGACTCATTCATGCCAAATATTCAAATTTTGAAATATTATCTATAATGTTTGTCACTAGCTTTTAGATCTGGCAGCCACAGAGGAGAAACTGAAGCAGCCTCCCTAGCTTCCTTTTGAGGTTAAAGAGACCACAATGAAAGACTAATAGCGATACCAAAAACTCACTTACAATTTATCACTAGTACCAAGTACTTCTCCACGTCACTACAGGCGCTTTGCATAGACCACCAAGCAGAACTTCCACAGCTATTCCAGAAATGACAGGGGAGATGCACTAACAGTAAGGTTAGCAGGCTGAAGAGAAGGCACAGAGTCATTCGCTGCTTGCAGCAGCTTAAAGACTTTTGACACTCCAAACTTCATAGCCAGGGTTCTGCCTGTAGCTGGGGGGAAGCTGAAAACACCAGACTTTCTCCCCTGCTGCTGGACTAAATGGACATTCCAGAATCAAAGCCTTCATAAATGTTTTTAAAAGATCCTTTAATATTTTTGCTATTTTAAATAGAAGTAGAACTGTATGTACAGATGTGATAAATTGGGGGATGGAGAGGGGCGGCCTGTGAATTCCAATGGATGAATGAAGCTGCTGTAAAGGCTGAGAAAAGGGACTTACTGGGCAAAACAATATAAGGTAGTAGATGAGAATAAAGTCAGGCTAATGTAAATCCTGCTGAAAAATGAGCAAAGTCAGTCTTGTAGCCATCAAATTACATCAGCATGAAAAGATATCAATTGCACACTGAACACAGAGTCCAGACCCAGCTCTGCACCTCAGTGTCAGAACTCACTGGAGTGCCTGAAAGCAGAGGAACCCCTAATGACCCCCTGGGGCAGCCCCGCGGCTGGTCCTCAGGCTCACCGCGTAACTCCTCTGCAGTTGAGGAACACACTATAATCTCCTAAGAAGTGTTTCAGACCTAAATATTTTTAAATACATCCGTATCAAACATCTAAAAGGCTACTTCTTCAGTGCATAATTCGGAATGCCTACCTCACACATGAATAACACCACAAAAGCAAAAAGAAAAAAAAAAGCTTTTTCCACAAAAATCACCATTGCTACAAATTAAACATTCAGTGATTTCAAGGGCTGTATTAAGTATCACCTCTTTTACCACCAAATTGCCCTTTTGGGCAGCATATCAAAATAGGTAACTGCACAACTCCTAAAGCAAGTAGTAAAAGCAGCACTTTCTGAAGCAGTTACTGAACTGTGGTGGTGCAAAGAGGACACTGATGAGACTCATTTGGAAAACCTCAAAGCAAGAATATTACTTCTTGAAAGCAAACAGGAAACTTATAATAATGGGAAGAAGAGAAAGAATAAATATCTGCCTTTAATTGGAAAAACTGATGCAAACAGGTTACCACACAAGTCTCTTGTAGCACAGACTCCCCAAACCATGCCCACCAGTGGTCTGCAGGTAGTCTACTGCACCAGTGGAACTGTTTTTTACACCACTATACTAACAGCTCACAAGAAAACCTGTGGGCTCCAGCAATATGCTTCTCTAAAAGTCTGGAAGCCATTGCTATGAAATCCAGATTACTACCAGGAGGCTGGTTTTTGCTTGTTTGGGGTTGGGTTGTTTGTTTTTTTTACACAAACAAACAAAAACTAACAAACACAACAAAGCAAAAGCAAAACCAAAACAACCACACACACCAAAATTAGCCAAACAAGTTCCCAGCTCTATGATCCGAAAGAAATTAACTTAAAACTGTCAATCTTTAAACAACTAGAAGTGTTAAAAGCAAAAATTTCCCCTTGCCTGCTCTGGAAGAGCTCATTCTTTCAAAAGTAAGGGAAACTACATGGCCTTTAATCCCTACCTGCAGTTAGAATACAAACATCTCTGACTGCACAAAGGGATTCAGGAGAAAAGGAATTAAATGAAAAGTGTTCTACACTGCTTCATTTTTTTAAGCCAGTCCTAGGTTGCTGTAATGAAATTCTGAAGAGGTATCAACCAATCTCTGTAGTGCGTCTGCCTTTTCAAAAGGCGTCCAAAAATAAAGCAATTCACCTAAAACATTTTTCAAGGATAAAACAGTAACAGAGACAGAGATTAATTTGGCCAGTAGACTGGGAGGAGCGGAGAGGGAAGTACATAAATCCACAGGATCCTACGGACTGATCTCAATGTGTAGGTAACCGCTGCCACAGATGTTTCCATGACTTGTAAAAAATCACATAAGTTGCCTTTACACCTAAAAGTTAATTCTCACATTATCAAAATGGTGGATAATTTGCTTTTGTTCAATTCTCTTGTTTTTCTTCTTTCACGGCTCATTACTTTTTCATGATCCAGTGTCACAAGGTCTACCTAGCGATGTAAACCTCTAAACAAGAAAGCTATGAAGGACAATGACCAAGTCCTAAGGGGGAAAGCCTTCTAGAGCAGCATCAGGAGGCAACAGCCAAGCTTACAGATTAAGGGGGAAAGGTGTTACAAGCAAAGGAAGTGCCACAACTTGTAGCTATCAAAATTTGCATAAGAAAGAAAAGATCAAAAAAAGCAAGAAAGGACATTTATTTACTAAAAAGCAAGTAGCTAAAGCTAGATCTTAAAAAAAAAAAAGGAACAGTATTATACGGAAGTCTCTTGCCCTTTAATTGTCATCTGAAACAAATAATTACTGCATTATTGACTGAGAATTGCAAATCCCCCACAGAAAGAGGATGCTAAATGAAGAAGAAAACATTACTGGGATGGGACAACTTCCTGGAAGCAGACTCATCATCTCTGCCAGGCCTACAAAATAGCAATGACTAGACAGACAGTAACGCTGCAGCCACCACTTAATACGCTGATCAATCATTGTATTGCTGTTGCCTTGTATTCCTACCATCATGTCTGCTTGTCCAAAGGGAACATTCTGACAAAACAAAGGAGGCAAGACTGGTTTTAAATTGTGCCAACGTACCTAATGAATCAAGAAAACTCAATCATATCCACAGGTTACATGACTATTCTATTCTTAGAGTAGTAACCTCTTTATTTTATCTAAGAAGCTCCTGAACTTGAACAACAGCCCTGAAAGACACTAGTCTATAAGGTTAATAGTATTTGAAACTTCATCCTACTGAGAAAGTTATCTTTATTTGAAAACAAAAGAGAGATACGATGTAACTTTGTGGGAAGAAAAATAGCTAAGAACAGCCTACACATAACCTGCTCTATAAACAAGGCAATTTGCTGTGGCAACTCATTTATCTGCTTACCTTCTAAGAGAGAAGCAGTCTGATGGCACCTTACAAAACAAAATTTCAAGTCTTAAAAATGTGATTAACTTACTGTAGCCATGTATAAAGCATTTAGTGTATTATCAGTGCACCAAAAGCTGCTATTTAAGAAGTCACCCCGAAAGATTTACTAAAACAAACAGTGCCTAAATTACTGCCTGCTTTCAGCAGTTCAACTCACTGCTTTATGAATAATTCAGCGTTGAATGAAAGACTGCATGAACCAGAGTTCAGTGTGGACATTAGCAACATGCCTATAATTATCCAACATATTTACAACTTCAGACTCATACTGGAAGAGTTTGCATAGACAGCCTTCTCATTTTAAGAAATTTTTCGTACACTTCTCAAGCTCCAAGTGTTCAAGAACTTGAGGTAGACAGCAGCACCAGCATAAATTTTTCTTCAGTACGGTGATGTTATTTATCAGAAAGATACCAGCCTGTCTGTTTCACTAACCTGGCTTTATCCATTCCACAGTGCCACAATCCCTTGGCAGTCATCAGGGCAAAAGAAGATACGCTGAAACATCTTTCCTAGTTCCTTTTCTTAGTCTAATGAGCTTTGTTAGCTTAGATTACACGTCTAGGAAACTATCAGAGCAGGAAGAAAGGAAGAAAAGACTGCTGCTGGCTCCCGTTTAGTACTCAAAACCCAGTAACTAGAACAGTTGACATGAAAAATCATTTTCTTCTACGATAAGGAAAGGCTGAAACATCAGAAGTGTCACAACCTATTACAGCAACAGCTACTGGACCTGCACTACCTTCTCCTTGCTGTATCTAGAGCAGCAAGGCTACAGAAGCAACTACCCTAACTCGTCACGTCTTGCCTCTGCACATTCCGGAGACAGCAGCATGATTACATCTTTGCTGAAGAGAAGGTACTCAGTCCCAGCCTACTGAACACACCCTAAACAATGTGTTTTTCCAGTATCACACCCCTCTTTATGTTTTACTGCTTCACTGAGTAATGGATTTATCTCTTGCAACAACAAATGCTAAGCTCTTCGGCAATCATCACTAGAAAGGCTGAAAAACGACTCAAAGAATGAACTTCTGGCACAGGGAAGCCAAGGAAGCGAGGCTCAACCGGAGCCAGGGCAGCCCAAGCATCACAGAGTACTTATGTTTATACGTGACACTACACTCAGCATGCAACAGCGCTGTAATCGCATTCCTCGTGTTCTGAAAAAGACAATTAAATAGCAATTAAAATGAGTTTATTTGGATAACAATATGAGCACATCATGGGATTGCTGATTATGCTCCCATCAGCACCGCCTTTTTTTCTTGTGAGTGTAGAAAAGTGTACACAACCACCACCCGGACCACCATCATTTTTAGTAGCCAGACCACTACCCGCATTTTCAGAACTCACTTCTCTATCGTTGTGGATGGGTACAGTCCACACCTTCAGAAAATTCTGGTGTATATCTATTAAATACTATGACTGAATGCTTGCTATATACCTCAACAGTAAAAAAGGTTTTGCACATTTAACAGTAATACATCATGTTGCCTTACATGGGTCAAGGAGGATTACACACTCCCCTTGCCCAAACTAGCTCTGCAGGCAGACCCATTCCCTGTAGTTACTGTGTTACAAAGTCAAAATATAATTCAACATTATTTTCAGATTCTAAAATTCTGTGTGAAAATGGATTCAGACTTAGAGCAAATGCTCACTCCTGAACTCAGTCTTGAAGCATGCCAGGCTTTGCTCACACTACGAGCAGCATGGAAAAGTAGCACAAATAATTTATTTTTTTTTCTTCATAATAGTGACAATTTTTTAAGCTGTAGAAACACTGTTGATCTGTCCATGTTAGGGTTAGAATGCAAAACTAAATTTCCTAGCAAAGAACAAGAATGGATAATAACACAGATTCTGCACCACAATTAATTTTACAGACACTAGGAGAAAATAATAACAACTTTTATCCTCATACCTTAATTTACCTTTAAACAGGACAGATCACTGCGAGCTAGAGGAAGTGTGCAATGTGCACATCAGAGACCTCATACTTAGGATCTAAAACTTTCAGCACTTTTCCTGTTATTTTCAGTGATACTTTTAAATGAATAAATACATAAAGTAGGTTCACAGGAATCAGACTTAGTGGTTACAGGTAGCTAGTAGTTCTGAGACTAGGCTTTTGTGAGAAAAGGGAAAGGCAAACAAATCTTTAAAATCTGTTACGCAGTTGCAATAAAAGAAAGCAAGCAGAGTTAAAGGTGTTTCCTTCTCATTTGACAACGCAAGCTTAAAACCAGGCTTCTTTGCTGAATAGTAAAAGAGTCTAAATCAAGTGTGCTCACAAGAAATTACTCCTTTTCGGCTAACTATGCAGCTACTAAACCTGTTTTTAAAGGTGGCTGTTCTAGCAAAGTAGAAAAAAAAAATCAGAAGCCAAATCATCTACAAACTTGATCTGGCAGCCCTATGGTGAATCTAGAAAAACACAAACCCACCCTGGGGCACGCAGGCAGCGGCGACCTGTGTCACACCACACGGTGCATACGCTGCTCTCGTGGGATGCGCAGCTGGAACATCTCGGGACTTCCTAAGCACAGTATCTGACTACTTGGATCTTGAAGTGGTGCTTCTATAAAGAAGAACTACTGCGGGCTCTAATTAGCCCAGCGCACTGACTACTACAACAATCTGAATTATAATATGGGAGAACTGTAAATAAAGCCTGTCCTGTGTGCTGGTTTGACCTCTTCATCTAACACATTAACAGGTCAAGAATCAGGCCAGAGAAAACAGACTAGATATACTCACTTCAGAAGAAAGGTGACTAGAGGGGTGTACTGGATATGCCAGATAAATAACCTGAATAGCACGGAGGGGAAAAACAAAACAAGAAAATAATAAAAATAATTTTAAAAAATCACAGCAGAGAACTACCACTACTTGCAATAGAAGGTGATTTAGATGAAATTACCAGAATGTGTGTTTAAAGGAAACAAAATCCTTTTTATTGCCATATGAAACTTCTGAAAGCCATGACACATTTTGCCAGAAGATGCTGTGGAGGCCAAGACACCTTCCCAGCTCCCTCTGGCTCAAAGGCAGCGGCACTAGTCCAAAGCTGGAGGTCCACAAAGCACAGTACACAGGTTTGACACCGGCCAAAGGAAGCCACTGCAGGCTGATGGGAACAGGAATGGGAAGGGACACTGCTGCAGGGCACCCTCCCAGGCCCCCATCTCATGACTCTGGGATTTCCTGATCTGTGGATGGTGTCTTTGCACTTCAAAATGCCCTATGAGCACGTGTCCCCACCTTTCAAAGCAGTAGACACTACTAGTACCTACAACTTTTCAGTAAGGAGTGCCACAGTTTAACTATGTTATACAAAATAACTCTTTTTTTTTCCAGCTTGCCCTTTGTTGTTACACTCCATGTTTTCTGCATCTTAGGTAGCTTCTGTTTCACCTTCTCCGCTTCCTAATCTACTTAGTCATTACTGCTACAGCAGCCATTTGATACCTTTTTATGATCTTGATTTTCCTCGTTGTAACTTCTTTACTTCTATACCTTTTTAAGATGGAGGAAGAAAGAAAGGCTGTTAACCAGACTGCCCTCAGTGCTCAAGATGCAGAAGCACGGTGAACTTACACAAAGCATGTATTATTCCCTATTCACTTCTGAAGGCAAAGCGATGAATGGCAGAAGATTCCATCAGAGGAGTGGTGAAAAGGCAGGGAGGCAGCGTGGCCAGGCTCAGACCCCCTCGGGCTGAGCACAGCAGGGACAGGCGCTGCCATACCTCCCCTGTCCTACTGTTTAATGTAGGCATCTGTTCCCGAAAGACCTCAAGACACAAGACACCAGGTTAAACAATTTTTACCCAATCCAGGGTGGTTAATCTTAGGCAAATATGCAGGGTTTCCTTAAGAAGCTTTCGAACATTCATACTGAAAACCTGTTACCAGCCTAAAGTTTTTTTAAAAAATAAAATCCAAGATTCCTGACTCAGAACACAGTTTTGCACTGTCTATAAACTTTACTGTAGGGAAAGAAACCTGCCTATCACAGAAGCATTTAGGACTTTGTATTCAAAACAAGGGCACACCCAAGTCATGTTTCTCCTCCACTTCAATCCCAGTTGCCGAAAGGCATCCAGGTGTCATGGGGCAGGGAGCAGGATCAGGCCCGGGCTCCCCACGCAGCCCTACACCCACAAGTAATGGCTTCACCTCCCCATGTGGGTGCTCCCGACAGCTTTCTCCTCGATCCAGGAACCGCATCATTGCAGATTAGCGGCCGCAGCAGTAGAGCAGGAGCTGAACCAATTAGCGTGGGTCTGCCCAGTGCTGATAAATCCTAACCTCATGTCAGGGTTGCTTTTACAAGTCTAGATTAACTGGAGGGAAAATGACAACAACAATTAAACCATTCAAGTTTGGGGGGGGGGGCTTTTGTTAAGTCCTTTCTGTGAACTGACACATGTGCAGGTCCTGGTAACAGAGGAACATTTACTGCTTCCTCCCAGCAATATAAGGAGCATCACTGGCAAAATCATTATTTCCTACTGAAACTGACTTTTCACTATCTTTATCAACAGGTACATTTCAAGAACAATGGTAAACTATGGTTTAAAAAAAAAAAAATCAATCTACACTTTGGGTTAATTTTAACAATTGTTTTCACTGTAATTAACAAGAAGTAACTATGCTCTCATCTAAAAGTAATAACTGCAGAATGAGCAAAACAAAAAACATTCCTTCTTCAAATGAGATGCTTTACAATGAGCTGGGCAAGAAGTGCTTTTTTGTTCTCTAAGACACAGATTTCAAAGGTTTCTATTCTCCACCAGTTTCCCAAATTCCTGAAAGACATGATTCCCCGGAGTTTTTGAGGCTGTTACTTAATAAGCTCAATTTTCCAACCTCATCTGTTCACATTGTTCCACGTTCTACAAAAGCTTGACTGAGCCAAAGAGGCAAAGCAGAGAATGACTGTACATGGAAGGAGGGCCTAGCTTGGAGAATGGACTTGGTGACATCCCTGGCTTTGAAGAGGTGAAAGGCTCAGGTCTGGTGCCCCAGGGAGCAGGAGCTGTGGGGTGGTTTACCCCATCCCACTCCTGTTTGGCACAGAAGCCCTCTTCCCTCCATTACAAGTGTCCCCACTTTGACTACAGCCTCCATGAGGATTCTGAGGCCTGGACACTCTCAAGAAATCACAGCCATTAAGTTACTGGCCATCCTTAATTTACTGAATCATCTGCCAGGTGCCTATTCTTCCTTCTCCTACTTTGTCGCACAAACACTAGTGATCATTAAAATTATTTTAAAAGCTTTAACAGAGGACTGAACCAAGAATCCTCCTCAGTTTTTACAACAGAATCACTAGGTCCCAAAACAATTCAGGCTTTCTTCAGCATTCACTTTTAAATACAATTTAGACTCTCTTCTCCCTTTCCATTCTGACAGTAACTCTTCTACCCCCAAGTGTTAATGCAGGGAAATAATTATTTAGGCTCTGAGAAAGAGCTGATTATTATTGTAAAATGTTCTGAAGATCAGCTTCTCCTTACTGCTTTGAAGATGTATGTTACTGTACTGAAAACATCAAAATGTTGGCAAACACTAAAATTAGCACTAAACTGTGTTCATTATTTAATATTGTCTACATGAAGAACAACTTTCTGCAAACAAATAACAGCTGAAATACTGTTTTGTATAAAAAACATACGGAATCTTGCATGTTAGTTTCCACTATTTACAAAGGAATTCTTAAAAACATGTAGAATGGGAATTTTATAATTCTCAGTTAAGCACTCCACTGACAGGTTTATTATTTTCTGTCAGCAATTTTAAGTAACTTTTTTTAAAATTAAAACCATAGAAAACTTTTAAGAAGTGAAAAAGAAAAAGCTTTTCCTGTTTAACTATTCAGTGTTAAGTAGCCAACCAGTTGTTCTGGTGCCAAAAAGGCTGCCATGGGGCCACACAGCCAAGTCTGTATATTAGCTAAGCAAACACAATCAGAAATGAAGTTCTACTTTGCACCCCTGAGAAAACACTATACGTACCAAAAAAGGCACAACCACAGACACATTTTGAGGCTAGCCTTCTTTTTCAAATTCTAATACAAATGCACTGAAATCAATGAGGCAAAGAAGCTAGTGTGTCCTCCTCCACACCCACATTAGCTGAGAACAGCTACATCTCCCCAATCCAGCTAGCTGGAATACAAACAAGAATAAAAGAGTATCTCCTGATAAGCACTGGGACACCTATAAAGCAGCAATCATTTTAGAAACTATTCTTAATCACAGATAGAGCGCCTTGAACCATATACATCATAGGGTAACATTTGCAGCTGCAAACTTCAAAACGACGTCATTTACGCAAATCATGCAAACTACTATTTTAGAAACAGAAATTTGAGAGACGTTCAAGAAATGAGACTTTGCACCTATGTAATTTAGATTTCATCTTGCAGTGCAACCAAGTGGATGAAGGGTGGAGGGATGCTGCTTTGGATGGAGTTTATTTCATATGCTGGGTCTCTTCCATATTTCAGTGCTCTCATTAATGCCCTGATGTGTCACCAACCCACATAACCATCCAAATTAGTTTTTCCCTGAAAAGGGAGACAAAACAAGTTGGTCAAAATTCTTCGCCTTTTTCTTTGGAAAGCCAGTTACCTCCCATGTGGGAGCAGTTATAAACTAGCACATTTTTGAGCAAAAATACATTACAAAGAGGAAGTTGTACTTCACATGTTTGTTGTGTGTTTACTTTCTTATTTATTACTTTATATTTTTTGTTTCAGGAGCCAAATCCGCAGACAGTCTTTCAATAGCTTTCTGGTCAACTATTCTTAGAGCATAAAGGCAACAAAACAGACTTAAAAATGTGCTTCAGAGCAGCTGACTACTGCATGTCACCCAGTGAATTACATCTTTCTCATGCTCTGCAAAACACCCTAATTCCACAAATACACTCCCAATCTCAACATTCTATTCTTTCTGGCATATCTTCCCAACTGCTTCTATTTTTGCTCCATTGCTAGCGCCACTCATCTGAGGCAAATTTTTGAGGACTTCCAAAATTAATTACTGCCTTCCTGCTTTGCCTCTGGCTAGAAGCTGCTATAAACATCACCACTGAATTAAGCTGCATCTCAAATTCCTTATTCTATTGACGATGAATGATTATTCCTTTGTCTCAAGAAAACTGTGAGTCCCTTAAGTTTTCTCCCTACCCTTTATGTTTCTCTCTAATAACGTAGCATTTGTGGCCTGTGTCATCATCAGCTACCACAAACCCTGCTACTCACACTTCCTTTGCTCTAGCTAGTCCATTTACATTTCCTGCTATAACTTCAATCCCACAAATGCCCTCCGTGTTTTGAATATACACCTAGAGTGTGTAAAAGCTGATTCTTTTGTCAGTCCTCCCCACTACTGGAGCCTCAACCAACTTCCTACCTTTTTCCTGGACTACTTTTCCATGACTTTGTAACTACCAACAGTTTTCTTTGGAGGGGGCAGACGGGGCATGGCAGTGGATCACAGGGGAAGAGAGAGAAATAAATCCAGAGGTACACCACAAACTGTCTAGTATGTAATGCCCGGCACTTCCTCAGCTCCAGATATTTTTCACAAGAAAAACAAAAATCAATTAAGAATCTATTCGGGTGTTTCTCCTTTCAGAAACAGAAATGACATAACTTAAGAGATCTTGCTTAAGAAATAAAAGTACATGCAAAAAAAAAAGTATCTGCAACTAGTGTGTATTATTTGAAGGTTTCTCTGTTTTTAACATGTTGAACTGACAGAATTGAAGCAGAGAGCTCCAATTTAAGTGTCATTATCATTAGAGTCAAGTCTTACCAAACCTGAAACGAGCTGCAGATGTTACTGGTCAAAGTCAGAATAAGACCAGGATTGAAGAATTACTAGAGACAGTAATAATCTACTGCAACTGTTATCCATGCAGGAATACCTTTCCCTTTCTGAAAGGGGAAGCTTTCAGAAAAAAAAGGAAGAGGCGTGCCACGCCATGCCTTTGCAACGAAGAACAAGAAGAGATATAACAGACACCAAAACCAAAGACAAAATAGACTGGGACTGAAGAGAGAATAGTTATTCTGCTGGAGGTTATCAGGGAGGAGAAGCTGCACCCTGGGACACAGCGCTCAGACCAGCAAAAGAACCAAGACAAGCCTTTGATACAATATTCAGTTATTTCACCTACAAAACTCAGGTGCCTACAGATAAGTGGCAACGTGTTTGTGTTTAGCAGTGGTAACACAACACTGGCATACTTTTAACAGCTGACCTACACAAAAGGAAACTTATCTGTGCACATGTAACAGGAGAGTCTTTACCTGTTTAAGCTTGTTCACAAACCCCATCAGACACAATACATTGTCTAGATTTTTACCTAGCAAATAGACTTTTTTTTGCCCCTATTACACCCTTTCATCATAAAAATGTTAAAATGTAGAAATAAACATACACATGTTTTTATTTGCTCTAATTCATATGGCCAAATTCAGGTATTTTGATGTCCCTGTGGATGTTTTACTAGTGATGCATTTTCAACACACTTTTTTAAGATCAAAGAAATCCCACAAGACCACAAAGAGAGAGAAAGAGACAAGGGATAGGGTGAATAGATGTCTGTCTCCCTTTGGCTTGGACAGTCTGGTAAACAAGAGACTTCACTAAACATCAGATAACCTGTGGGATGCTAGAGATCTCTGGAATTTTAGTAGAGAGCTTTTAGCAAGCTGTAGGATCTCCCCATACTCCCCAAATCAAGGCAAGGCCCTGGGACTTAAGCCCTGCACAGCTATATGGCAGGAAAGATGAAGCCCATCGCAAGGACCAGACCGCACACGCAGGAGAACCATCACACCCACTACTGTTGGGCTGCATAATCCAAGACAAAAAAGTTGGATTCATTGCACTCATGCAATGAATCCAACTCAGAAGTTGCACTCATTTTCATCAAAAAAGTTCCTTCATTGCACAAAGCACTGCAAATGGCACCCTCTCTTCTTTGAAAATTAAAATATTTGCTTCAAAGTATTGACACAGAATAAATGATCCCAGAACAAAGAGAAACACCTTTCAATATATGTTACAGGCACCTGGTTTTAGGTTTTACTACTGCTTCTGCCAGCATACGGGCCCAACTGATGCAGTGTGCACAGTCAAATTTGGTTTTAAGGGTTTTTTTTTCAGGGAGAAGTATTTTCTTTTTGTTATTTTCTGCAAATGCCATTTATTACCAACCAAATCCATGAATTTCACAAGCAAACAGAAAGGCCATAAATGTAAGAATTTAAATGCCAATAGTGCTTATTCCCTATAATTTAATACAATCCAGTATTCTTGAAATCTGAGCACACTTCAAATCCCTGCAACCTTCCTTCTCAGGCACAGGGATTCTGAACTCACCCTGCTGAGCTGTACAGGAAATATCCATTGAACGTTGAGCTCCAGTTACACAGGAAAAGGAAAGGCTATTCCAGATCCACCACTAAATACACCCCCCCCCCATCCATTTGCACACACGCAAGCTAAAACTCAAGACACTGGTGTCCAAAGCATTCCAGCAGAATTATGGCAACCCTGTGCAGCTGAGGTTAAAAACCTGCACTAAGTGACAAACCCCTGTTACATGACAGCATCGCCTGTGCTGCACTAATTCCATGTTACAACTACTGTTCTAAGAATAGTTTTAGACCTCATTTTCCCACTTAAGTTTTTTCAATGTACAAATATGACATATTTTTAGAGAACTGGCACTTTGCACATAAAAGCAGCCTGATGGATACACAGTTTCCATGTGATTTATCGATTTTAACAAGTATGCAAATATACAAGTCGGAAATAAAATCAGAGACAACACCGTTGGAATGAGTTCTAGGTCATGAAGGACTTTTAAGATTAGATTGCATTTGTGAGTTTTGTTTAGAAATACAGAGAGGATCAGTGGACACCACGGCACGTACACGCTGTACACAGAAGAGCAGTCACTGCCAGCGGTGTGTACTGCTACCTGCACTGCTGCTTTTCTAACTTTTTACCAATATTAACATGCATTTCCAATACAGCTCCAATAACCTAACTCTAAGCCTTACATTTGATTATCATTGCTTGAAAAACACACCTGAAAGAACTGGTAGAGTCCTGTGGGAAGGAGAAATTTCTCACCAGTACAAGTGGCATAGCTGCAGTAATTTATGTTTTCTCCTAGATCTTACAACACAGCAAGTGGTTAAACAATCTCAGTAGGCCATAAACGAAATTACATAGATATGTCCAGGTACTGAACTACCATTAAAATATCATCTTAAAATAGCTTTTGCTCCTGACAGGGACAGTCTAAATTTCTCTGTGGATCTTGGAAGCAACTGCATACTTTCAACCACAACACAACTTACAGTTCTAGATCTCAGTGAGTGAACTTACACAGCAGAGAAATACCATAGGTTGAGGAAAGGTGTTTTACCTCCCAGAAAATTCATGCTCACCCTCAATAAAATAAAGTACACTGCAATCTTTTGAATATAAGCTGAACTTCTGAAGTTAATATATAGCACTAGAAATTCAGTGTTATCTGGTGCCAATCCTTGCCTGGCAGGAAGTTAACATACCATCTTCTCTGTAGCAGCAGGGAAAAAGCCTCTCTTCTGCTCAGGTCCAGAGAGCATCTAGACAAGGCTGCAACCAAGAACAAGGCACTCTTCTCAGCTGCCTAATTCTCCAGGTGTCCTACCTACTGGTCCAGTTCAGAAGAGCAAAATTATTCTTTTAGAAGCAGTGATGTATTTTCAAAGCCTGTTCTCCCAAGGCATCCCTTCCTCTACCTTCAGCGTGCCCTCACCTAGGAAACACAGGGGTATAAAGTAGGCTTCTGCCATCCCCACAAGTCACCCAGCTGGGAGATTGCTCCCAAGGAGAGTGCTGCCAGTAACAAGACAGTGGCCAGATTAACTGGCTTGGCACACCACATGGCTATGAGGGTGTGATGTGTCCCACCCAAGAAGCAAGTTACCAAATTAACAAACCCTCCTCAAATTTCTGAGCACAATGTAGAAATCAAAAGTGCAAAGTTACCACCAAGAATGGGTTTATAACGCTAAGAGTTTAACTAGTTTTTCACAGCACACAACTGTCTGTATTTAGGGAATTTCCTATAAATTGCCAACAACTGCACTTAAAAAAAATGCTTACTTCAGAAAACAAATCTATTTACAAAGTTGTGTGCTGCCAAAATTTCAAATACTTTTACTGTATATCTATCCTTTGATTTAATAAAGCATGCATCTGAGGTGGTTTATGTGCATTGCAAAGTATATTAAACACAAGAGATCAAAAATTTACATTAGCCCAGTTAATCTCTGCCAATATTTTGCTTCAGCTACACTAACTAGATCCTGTCTAGCATTAAGCCAGTCAGTACTAAGCCAGTTTTATATTCTTTAATCTAACCTGTGAACATGATGCTAATAGCAATAGGTATACTTTAAGTTGAATTTTAAAAACGACTGAAATTTCATGCACCTCCTCCCGTAAACTTTCCAGATTAGGAAGCAGGTTAACTCTGAAACTCATTTTAACGGACTTGCTAAAACTTGTATGATACAACCTCATTCCAGAAACCAGTGGCTCCTGTTTGAATTAGGACCATTACACTGGCCAGAGAGCTTGGCTAATAGAATCATAGAATCATTTAGGTTGGAAAAGACCTCCAGGATCATCTAGTCCAACCTTCGTCAAACATCTCCCTAACCCCTAGACCATGTCTTGAAGCACCACATCTACCCATTTTTTAACACCTCCGGGGATGGCGACTCCACCACTTCCCTGGGCAGCCTGTTCCAATGGCTAATCACTCAAGTAAAGAACTCCTTCCTGATATCCAATCTATTTCCCTCAGGCACTCCTCATACAACATATCCTCCAGACCCCTCAGCAGCTTCGTTGTCCTTCTCTGCACCCGTTCCAGCACCTCAATGTCCTTTTTATCCTGTGGCGCCCAAAGCTGGACACAGTGCTCACAGAACAGCTGCAGTAAGCACCAACTCCAGGCCTGAATGCGACCTGGAAATTTTTATCACTGTGCTGAAATTATCAGAAGAAAAGCTAGTTTGGACAGGAGCTTAAACCCCCACAAATACTTTTACATTATGATTGAGGTAACTGTTTGAGATTTTAATAGGTATTTAAATCAGAAAATAGTAGCCCACTTAGTATGAGTGAGAAAGCTGATGATCTTTTAGTTGTATCTTCAAGTCAGAAGATGCAAGAGACTATTTTTAGCTGCGAGGAATACCCTTGTGGGGGGAGAAAAAAAAAAGTAACAGTAGTGAAGGCACTCAGAAGCAGACCTGCAATGGGAACAATTTCATCCCCAGAAGTGGTTTGCAATTTTTATAATGGTAAAACCTTGTGTCTGCACTAAGAACTCTGTAAGCTTGGATTTGATACTCGCCCTTGGAAGTCTGCTACAGCTCTGTCCCCTAATGCATTTCTTGGGGAGACAGGCCCAAGGGTCTTGAAAAAGTATATAAAGTTACAGAATTTATTAATGGCTTAAGAGTTTTCTCTCCCTCCTGCCTCAGTCAAGTCGATCCACTTTTTTGTGCGGCTGAACAGTAAATCAGACCAGTGAACTGAGCTGGGTTAAAAATAAACCCAAAATAAGGAAGTTGTTATAAATTCAGACCTCTTAATTCATCTCATTTACCATGTGCTCCCACACAGTTGTGTCAGTGCAAGCAAGGAGGCAAAAGAGAGGTGTAGAGGTCAAAAAAAAACTGCCCTGGAAGATACCTCTTCTCTATAGCAGTGTTAGAGTGAACCAAACTCTTCTCCTGGCTTCCAGCAGCATAGAAAAGTCACCTGACACAACGAAGTCTGGTACCCAGAATAAAATCCAGGACCTTCCCAACAGCTTGTGCCCAGTTTCAGGTTAGACTCCTCTCTTTCTCGCAGGCACTATTCTCAGCTGGACTGCTGCACAGCTCAGCCACGGGACACCACATCAGTCAAGAAACACTCCTTGGGCGTGGGAGATGTTTGATGCCTCTGACCCCAGAGAGGCCTAGCACGCACACCCGCTAATTGCAAGTGGGCTTCTACTATACTAATGCAAGCAAAAGCTAAGTAACAATAATAATACTCTTGAATAAACCGGACCTTGAAGGTATGCCCTCTGTTGAGTTCAGTGCCATTACTATAACTTTACTAGCAAAAGCATGTATTTACACATTTGGACACAGAAGGCATTAGGAAGGCTCATGTTCAGGTCTCGACTACGCTGTACTTCAAGCAACCATGTACTTTTCTTGGATTTTACTTCTGTTTTGTTATTCAAAGGTGCCACAAAGTATCTACATTTTGATTAATCTTCCTTATTCATTTGCAATAGGGATTTATACAAATGCTTCTGGGGCATGCATAATTTGTAAGACAACCAACAGATAAACATACTAAAGAGAACCACTTGAGGCATGGTCTCTCCCTGCATTAATGTTAACGGCTCTCAGTTCATTATATTGAAGGCTGCTGAAAGATCTTAAAGAATTAGTTAGAATGTTTTCTTAATCCAGCAAGAGAGGTCACTGACCAATAAAGCTGAAGGGTTTTTATCCCAAGTTTAAAAGTCTGAAGACAGATGCTGCAGTTCCACAGACATTTCTTCGGTGGCAATGCCAACACGCCCAGTCCAGACTCATTCGCGCCTCTACACCCTGCTCTTGGACAGAGCCAGCTCAGCTCTTTCTTCAGCTGCAGGGACTGGAGGCCCCACGGGTTTCACTACGTAACTCCAGCAAAGCAGACGGGACAGAACAAAGTCATGGCAGAATAGGGCTACTTATGAATGGACAACTGACAGAGGTGAAATGAGATTCACTTTTTTGCAACTTTCTAATTACTTCTCCCCTTAATCTGTACTATTATCAGAGAGGGTTTCCTTAGCAGAGCTCTGCTGCTAAGCAAAGGAGCTACACAGCTTTCTCTCTTTCAGAGGGAAACCCCAAGAATCCTTTTCAGTAAGGACCCTATCCCCTTCACACCAACCCTCCTCTACTTTGGACAATACACTTCAGGGCACAGGTTTTAAGCCAAAGTATGAGCCCAATGAACAAAACAGGTTAAAAAACTAAGACAATCTGCTGGGAAAAAGAAAATGTATTAAAATCAATATGGAACTGAAGCAATGCGTTTGAAGAAACAAACAATTATTATAAAATCCTGTGGTTACATTTTTAGAATAAACTACTTGAAAAAAATTATTAGTAAGTTTTTATTTCTGGCAGATTTTGGCTTGATTTTACTACTGCTTATTTTTAGTTCCTCAACTGTAAGGACACTTTCAGAAGGCAAAAACCCAGAAAAAAACTCAAGCCTTACACTTACAGTTACTACCTTCATGGCATGACAGAAATATTGCACTGGTTTTGGCACAGGGTTAAAGCCCAAGAAGTATCTAAAACAGTTAGACTGAAACAGAGGAGTTAAAAACCACACAGGAAGAATGAGAAGAGAGAAAGGAAAGCAGGATAAAATTGTGAAACACCACCACTGTAATTGCTGCTAGCAAGGAGGTTTTTGCATGTGGCTTGTGAGCCACTGTTTGGTTCATATAATTTATAGACACATCTGAGTTCCATGTTTAAACTTCTAACAGTACCTACTGTTCTCCAGAAATTAGGTTGACCCCTCAATACTATTAAGCAACTATCACTTAACCAGGTGAAAAATTCTTTAGGAGAGGTCAGTTCCTTGCTACTCCCAACAAAGAAGCTTTTGCTCCTTAAGCTTGATTTAATGAAAAATAAAGGAGGGATTGAGCAGACTCTCTTGAGCAGATTTCTTTTAAAAAAGAAAAAGTATGTCTCACATTGTCTTAGAACTTGAAGCCTGTAAACCCAGGTAACAGCACCTGAGTGTCCAGTAAGCCCTAACACCTGGAACAGAAGCAAAGCAACCATTTCTCTAAGTGGAACAGTTAACACATGCTGGAAGGGCACGCTTTGTCTAAAAATTGTTACCTGGTTACGGTTACCAGAAATTCTCTGGTGATACATAACTGAGACCTTTTTCATGACTACTGAACAGCAACAGCAAAGAGTCAGCTGCATTAGGAGAGCTGCCTGGCTTTACTAGCAGAAGGGAGAATCTAAGTTCTTCCCCATCTCCAAATGAGGTGATTTCTGTTCTTGACAAACCAAAGGTGATGCAGAAACCACCATGCCCCAGTACTAGGACTGACAACTCCACCTTGACTGCCTAAACCAAAATGAAATTTTAGATGTGGGGTAGGAAAAAAAGAGAAAAAAAATAAAGGAAGGAAAAAAGAGATCAATTCCCAAACGCTTTTAAATCTCTATTCTTTTCCAGTAATCAGAGACTCTCAAGACAAAAAAATGCAACAAGTTACTGTCCAAAAGCTGTAGAGTGCTAAATAAGTGCAATTTAACACAGACACTCCTCTAGCCATCCAGGGGCTGTGGCAGCCCAGTAGCACCAGATCAGCAACAGACCCTACCACAGCTGATGGATAAAACAGCAACACATGAAAACACAGATCCCAGACAAAGGGTGGCCAACCTCTGTGATCTTAAGACCTGAAAACCAGAACATTCCTAGGGCTACAAGCCACAGCCCCCCACCACTGCTACCACCACATCCAGCCAACCGTAGAACACGTGCAAGTTTAAAACATCTACCCGTAAGTCTTCACCCTCTACCCAGCGATAAGGGCTGAGCTGCACAGGAGAGTGACAGGAGGGGGGGCATGCCTGCCCGGGCGCACAGGCTCAGCAGCTTCCTCCTCAGCTGGAGGGGCAGGTTTTCCCCCAGCCTCCAGAGCATTCCCAATCCACTGCCGGGTCCCCAGGGACTGCAGGTGTGGGCAACCACATGCAAGATGCTCAAGAGCCCAGTCAGACCACCACGTGGCCTAGACTTGAAACCGTAGTTCACCATTTATCCAGTACTTTCATGGCTCAGAAGCAAGTTTTACACCAAAAATTTCCTATCTAGTCGCAGAACGTGTTGATCTTATACTAGGAAGTCTGTTGCTTTTCTTAAAAATGTAATTTCCCTTCTCCTCAATAATGCTCAACTCATTTATTAACTTATTTATTACACATGTAAAGTCTGTACATTTTCAATTGACAAATTATCCATTTCATGAAACAAATTTACACCACCAATCCCTGATCTATTTAACAGTGAAAATACCAACCCACTAAGATAGATCTGGAATTTAAAACCTTTGCCAAGTTTTAACAGACATTTGCACCCTTATCCTTTTATCAAAACCTCCATCAAAGTTCTGCCAAACAGTATCAATGATGTTAGAAAATAACTCACTGAAACACAGGGGAATGAAAAATCTCTGTTGCGGAAACACAATCATTCTTTTTTTTAAATACAGCTCAGAAGAAATTCACCCTATTGTTATATTAATAAAACATCACATTGGGGCCCTAAAACAACGTTTTCCTTAGATCTTTACAGAAAAGATGCACAGCTGGAGATGCTGTATTTTTAAGAACATCCTTACACTTGCCACCTTGTGAAATCACCAGATGATTAAGCTTAGAGGTACAGCGAATGCCAGTGACACTCTTACACAGCCTTTCCTACGAAAAGGGAACTTGTGAAAAAGTTATCTTAAGAATTTTCATAGACTTCTGCATTTAAAGCAAGTTCTACTGAAGTGCATTCAATCCTTTAACATACAAAATATAAAGCTCCAAGTTCTGTTTTCCAGCACTTATGATGTTCCATATCAAAGAGGTATAACTATTAAAAACAAAAAACCCAAAACAACAAAACAAACAAAAACCACTCATCACCTCTCGCAGCCTGCAAAACACCACAGTACTGTTAAAAAAGAATTCCCTATTTTGAACATTCTTCTTATAGGACATTCCAGCTCATTATGCACATTGTCTTTCTCTGGCTTGCAATGTGTTTCCGAGTGCAAGTCGGGGTGCTGCTTTCGCTGCAGAAAAGCCCAAGAAGCTCAGGACGCTTGGAAGGCTGCCTATCTCCACATACAGCATACACGCAAGAACAAGCGGAGGTACCAGGGTTTTCTCTTGCCCAATTTAAATAGGATGCTTCTGGCACATCTTCTCTGAGCAGCATCACTCTGGAGTTTGTTTTACAGCTGCAGTCAAGGAGAACCTCTCTGTCTGCAGACACTGAACATCCTGTTCTCCTACAATGCTACAAAGTAGGATGGTTTTGTTTAGATCTTCACTATTAAATGGGTCAGGAATGACTTATTTCAGTAATGCTTCAAACAGCTGCCATACAGCAATTAGAAACACAAACTGAGATATGCTATATCGATTACATCACGGAATCTTAGTTTTATCAAAATTTACCATTTAGTTTCAGTCTATGTATTTTTAAGGTATTTTGCTTAACAAATATGCACATGCTATTACACTGAACAATCAAGCTGTGTTATTCTAGATGCATATTAAGTCTAAAATACAACAGTCGTCAAATGTGGTTTTATATTCTGAAGAGAATCCCAAAGATTCCTGCGCGTGACAGTTACAGTCTAACACTGGCTTCTCCAAACTGTAAATGCTCCATACAGTTTCCGTATTTTCAAAATTTGTCTACTAATTTCCAGAAGCTTAATTACTTCTACTTGACAAAATCTCTGCCTTCTAGGGAAACTAGGCAAATACAAGTCAGAATAAAACATTATTTACAAGCTGACCATTCTTCATTTTGCTGGCAAGTTATTCACACTCCATTCAATGTTTCCAAACTTACAGAGCTTGTTGTACCACAGTCAGTAAGCCAAGCTGAAAAAAATTGTTTAGTAGAAATATTAAAACGTGTTAAGTCTAAGCCTGCAACAATATGCACAGATACATGATGCTACAGCTGCTGTCACTGATTAAGTGCACTTTCACTTTTTGCTAGTGTAGCAATTGAAACGCTAAAACCATCTCAGCAAAACAGACTATCTTAAGTGACCAATACCAAAAAAAGTTTCAGAAAACAACACTGCGTGTTTAATAACTTGACAAATAAGATCTCCAGTCTCCAGCCCCAATTCTACTTGCCAAGACACTTTATAATAACTGTTAATCCTGTTGCTGGTAGTGTCAAACCAGCACATAGCAGACATCATACATGTTAACATACATACGTATTTGAGGGGAAAAAGCACACTTGCTGTGGATTACTAATGCCTCGTATCGCAAGCCACCCAGTATTTTACTCCTTCACAATCAACATTCTACAGCCACAAGACACAAACTTAAAGCAAGTGATCTGAGACATCTCAAAGCACAAAAAGCAAACAATGCCCTATTTTACATTTATTATCATTTATAGAAAAATTGGATGCTTCACAAGCTCTGAATGAGTTCAACTTCACCCTTCGCCCAAATATTGAATGATGTCATGCAAGATGTACTGGCTAAACTGGTTTAACTGCTACAGGTTGGATACACTGTTTAGATTTTCTTGTGATAAATTATTCTGCAGCAATGGAACAGATTCAGTTAGTCTCAAACAACGATCTCCATCTGCTTTTTAGAAGTTTGGGCTTATATCACTTTAACACACACAACTAGCTACTTTACTTAGCAATGACAGGGAGCAGATTTTACTTCTCATCTGAATTCAGTCAAAAACATGGAACAACGGGAGCGACGAAGCCTGATAGATACAGTTCATCCTCAGTAGCGCTATCTACACTTCCCTCTGAATTTTACACACATTTTCCACTTCTCCCTCACTGAAAGTTTACTAGATCTGATAACCTATCGAGCACCCAGTTCCTGAAGAACGCACAGTAGAAACTCCAGACATAGTGAGCACTCTTCAAAAGTCACCGACCAATGCCAATTTCTCCACTGACACGAAGCAGCTATCTGAGAATGACACAATGCACATCTTCTCCCAAGGCCAAGTACGCTGTTTCCAGAGGTACTAAACATTATCATCACTGGGAATAAGATCCCAGGCCTGGTTCTTCACTCTAGGTATAACCTCAGAATTAACTTAATTTTGCTTGTTGTCTGCTACGTCAGCATTTTACGTCCCTTCACTTGGGCACCATCTATTTCATGGAAAAATATCAAGGCTGGAGAGGGGAAGGGACAAGAAGAACATATAAAGGAGCACCTAACCACAGTCTATGATGAATTCAGTCTGCACATTCTCCTCTCAAACAAAGCCTCACTTTATCACCACCTGGCTAGAAGCAATACAGAAGACAGCGAGGGATCTCAGGGAAAGAGAGGAAAACAGGCCTTCAGGAGAAAGGCATGGAGGCAGGCAAAAGAAGAAACGAACTCTGTGTTATGTATGCAAATGATATTAAATTGCCAGGAATTGAGAATACTAATGAGGACAGAATATGAGAAGGAAGTAAGCCTTCAGAAGACAGGTAAAAAAATGTTATATATGTGAGATGAGTAACACACAGTGGGTCAGAAATCTAGTAAATTCCGTCAGCAGTGAGCAGAGCAGAAATGAACTGCACGCAACACAAACTTTCAATTGCACGGAAACTGCAGGGAAGTGCAATTTTCAACTTTTCACATACATACATACACAGATCAATTTTTTTTTTCTTTGTTCTCTAAAAATATATTGCATCATTTCACCTTGAACTCAAATCTCAACTTTAAATTGTCCTAACTAGGAAAAAACTTAAAAGATGGCATTGTCTGGGAGGCTGCAGAGGTGACACAAGGAGAACACAAATGCACACCCTGAAGTACCAATCACTGCGTGTTCACAGACTGTGACACTGGCTTGATAAGCTTGTGGTGGCTACTTCAGAAAAAAGACTCCCATAGTGTGAAACACATACCTAACTATGGGGAGAGGCTGAACCTACAAAAAAAAAAAAGTAGACAAACTATAAATAAGGAAAACTTCCAGTTATTAAGCTGCAAACGAGATTTCCCATGAGAGAACTTTATGAAATATGTAACTATAGATTTGTATTAAGCCAAGTCCTTTGAAGTTCAGAAACATTTGTGAAAAGACGTTATAGAGGAAGCATATATCAGGACTTGGATTCATTTACACTTTACAGAGCAACTCACTAGCAACTAAACAGCTGTTACTCTCTGCATGATAAAGCAACCTACATACCCTACTTACAGTACAGAAAAACTGATTTTTTTTTCCCATTAAATTCATTTAGCACACAGATAAACTCTTCAGAATTTCTCCAGGATAATTTGCTAATCACCACCCCAAACTGTTAATTTATCTTAAATTCAGGCACCAATGGCTCATCTGCACACTCCCACTCTTTCCACCCAAAGGCAGCTACGGCAGCCAGAATCCTGTTTTTATGCAGCAATGGATGAGGGGCGCACACAAAATCCCTGACTAGTGTCAGAACTTGCCCAGATAACTGCCAGCATTTGTACTATCTCAGGCAGCCCCTCTTGCTCCTTCCCACCCCGATGCCAACCTTCACCACATTCATACAACACTAAAGGGTCTGCAGGGTAAACCTAATTAAAAACCTAAACTACATTTTAAACCTCCACTTTTTGTTTTTTATTTCCATCACTTCATAGTCACAGGAAGGTGCGCTAACCCACCCACTGGCATGCCACACGAGATGGAAATGAGAGGCAGCAAACACTAGCTTTGTCCAACCGCACCCTCAGCAAGGGAAGTGGCTGCCTTCAGCCAAGGGGATACAACTGCTCCTGACAGCTTCCCTTTCCATGTATTGCTACTGCCAAGCACCCAGCAAGGCTAAAGCTGATTACCAACAATGTCCACAGATAACAGAAAACTAAAGACACAAAGAGTTGATTTGTTACACCACAGCATTCTAGCTAAGTATTGCAAGTATGGGAGCCTGCATCACACCCCGTCCCGCTGAACAGCCACCTGCCCCTTACCAAGGCTGTCATTGCTTCTTTCCTTTATGATGAAGAGATAAAGTCATTCTTCTTTCTAAAGGGAATGTCTTCCTCCCTCTTGAAGTCCAATAGTCCTGTCCAGTACTACTTTCATTTACACCGAGTGTCCATAAGGTCATCAATAAAGAGTAAATTAGTCATAAGGAAAAGGGAAGGGAGAAAAATGGGGATGAGAGCACAAACTCAAAATACCATATCTAGTTTAATCTTAAAGAGTTTAATGCCACACCTGAAATGGTTATTTCACTCACCAGACACTGTTCAACTAGTATAGCTGTACACATAGCTTCACATAATTCAGAATCAAGATGTGCAATTTTCCACTGTGCATTCTTCACATACCTCTTAAATCTAACGTGATCACTCCCTGAAGAATGGCATCCGACACTGTTCTGTGCATGTTAAAATTAAGCTAACTACATGTTACTAAGTGTTTTCCTCACTGCTTTAAAGCATCTCTCTCAAGAAAGCACCAACACCCATACGTTAAGATGATGAACACTGCTTTACACTCTAAAGGAATATATGCCCATGACGTCAACTTTTAATAAAAGTTAGTAATGATCTCTACAATCCTGTAAACTTCACTCATTTCTCTGGAAAAATCAAGTATCAAAAAAATCCTCCAAAGGTTAAACTTTTTTGGCTTTGTTTTTGCATAAGTGGACTGTTTTACAAACTCTCACAAACTAGCAAGTTTGTAATATCGCCCAGAATCAGCCACGTGTGGCCTAATAGATCTCAAATAGATTTCTGACATAATGCTGTATTCTCAAATAGATTTCTGACATAATACTGCATCCTCAGTGTCGCTATGTTGATATATGCCGACACTCTTTCCTCACCGCTCCAACGGAGGCAGCCACCAGGATAAGATTTCCACAGCCATCAAAGGGCCTTATGCCTGTATTCTGGACTCCTGTATCCCCACTGACAGAGGGGATGTGATCCAGAGAAGTTCAGGACACCTTTAAACTGCATTAAAATATTCAACATCTCACAGTGTGCCCTGCATGGTAGAGCATCAAACTCATACTAAAAATAAAGGCATTAAATACAGTCAATATTGTAAAGGATTTGAAAAGGATATTGAGAAAAAGCAGATTGCTAAAAGTTATTAAACAATCTGCTGGAAAATATAACCCAAAATATGCTTATATTTGTACACATACGAACAAATATGGGGTATATTTTACATCACCTTTTACTTATTTGTCATACAGTGTGTAATCACCAGTTTGGAAATTTTTCTTAAAAAAAAAAACCCCAAACCACTCCCTCTGATAGTAAATAACTGTTAGCTATTATTTGATGAAACATAGTTTTATGTTTAAGAAAGTAAGCCTTTATGTAATGACCTTCTAATCTTGACATGTAACCTCACAGGCAAACTTCCAGTAAAAACAACTTTGTTCCTCCTGATTTCGGTGGCTGTTATTCAGCAGAAAGGTATATTCGCTAAGTCAATTGTCACGTTTCCAAGCAAAATATCTTATGTTGGTGACCATTTATGTCACTGTTGATTAAAACGGTCATGAGAGAACTGGCATCTTCACAGCCAGGCATTCTAAACGGTATTCAGCTACTTTGTGGTTTTGACCTCCAAGTCAAATACCATCGGTACGAGCAGCACACTGTGGCTGCGCTTCCTTAGGGGACAAAATCCTGGCGTACATTTGCCCAAAATAATTTAGCATCGCTGAATTCAGATCGAAGGTGTGGTTCAAAGGGGGCGGGGGGGCAGTGTGTAAAAATAACAACACAATGCAAAAAAATGCTAAAGGCACCACTGGAAACTACACCGGACGGGAGCAGGGAACAAGCCTGAAAATGTAGTGCCTCCTTTACGAAACCAGCGCAACTGCATGACGGTGCAGGATCCGGGCCGAGGGCTGTGCGGGCGCTACACATGGCCAGCGCTGCCCGCCGACCCCGCGCTAGGCCCGGCCGCCGGCGGGTTCTGTAAATAACCCTCAGAGGAGGGTTAATT
>VZZY01017174.1:248980-267760 GCA_013400335.1 Eurystomus gularis
CCCCTTCGCAGCGGCGCCCGGCCGGGGCCTGCCGAGGAGCCGCGGATCGCCCCCAGGCACCTCGGGCCCCGCAGAGGCTGGAAGGACCCGCTGGGCTCTGTCTGGGCCTCCCGGGCTTCCATGGGCACTGCGAGCACGTTTGAGGCCTTGTGCCCAGACCTGTGGCAGGGTGTGGGGCTCATGGTGGGTGCGGGGCCTGGCAGGCCCTTCCCAGCGCTGTGCTTTGGCCTTGGAGCCAGGGAGGGCCAGGCTGGGGGCACGGGCACTGGCCGTGCCTGAGGTGATCCCAGCTCGGGCCTCGCCCCATGCCCTGACAGGGCACTCTACAGCCTCGCGTCCCTGGCCTGCCACACTTGTAGGGCAGGCAGGTAAAGGACGTATTTTTATGACTTATGGAAAGAGAGAAATCTGCTGTAAACAAGACTGTACCTTGCTGGGATGCCACTATTTTTTATGAGCCATGTGTGGAGGACATAGTCCCTCCTGAGGAAGAGACCTGTCTGTTTCCTGTGATGGAAGAAGAAGGCAGGCTTATGGATGAATAATTGACACATGGCCGGTCTGCCTTGGGGTTAGAGCAACGAAGGAAGCAACTTCGCTTAGCCGTGAAAGAGTAGTTGGAAGGCTGTGAAGAGATGCATTAAAAAACAGACCAATAATTACTTCATGGTCCTGTGAAATCGACAGCACGATAGTTTCTGAAGGGAAGGGTTCAGGACAAGCAAAACTGGGCCTCCTGAAGGGACTGAAAATATACCCAAGCAGACAGTGCTGGTCTGACTGCAAGTGGATAAGTGAACTGAAAGTTTGTTTATTTTTCTAGTTTATAAAATGAGCAAGTCAAAACCAAGCTGGGGGACAAGTCCAGCCTATCTGGGCTCCAGCTGGCCCCTTCTCAGCAACACAGGAATCTCCCAGAGGTGGGCAGGAGAGGAAAATAATTTCCAAGTCTGAAGCCTTCCCTTAAATAGTAAAACTTCAGGGCTAAAAAGAGGAAACATAAAGGAAGATGAGGATATTAGTGGGAAGATCCGTTTCTTAAAACAGTTGATAGTTTGTGCTCCGAAAAGTACATTCTGACTCCTCCTGTTGTTCCTCTCGATTTTCAAAAGCTGTTTAAAGAAACATTATTTACAAACCTGGAAATGGTTTGTTGCTGTTGACCCAGGCAAAAACATGGCAAATAAGCTAAGCCTGTTTTTACAGTATCTCAGCAAAAGAGGGGAATTACATCAGAGGTTCGGACAGAGGTTGATACCTGTATTTTCAGTTTGTTAGTGTCCTAATCTTTCAATTCTCCACTGCCAGTCTTTTCATAAAATTACCTCCCAGAATGATGACTCCTTCATAATGACTTCCATTCCAACCTCCTAAATCATACACAGGTTTAAACTCATCCGTCCATCCTCCCTCCACAAGTGGTCCCCAATACAGGAAGAACCAGTATGTCACAACAAGGAGGTGGCTACAGGTAATTACCTCATTCTCCAGCCACAGACGCTGGGTTTGGGGGCAAGGAACAACTGAGGAAAACAATTCTACTACTGCAAAGAACAAGTCCCTAAAGTTAACTGTCAGCTGATGTTATCATAGACATTAAAAACACTCTTTTATATACAACAACTCTGAGCTCCAATTCGTTTTAAGGCAGTTAATTTTCAAAAATTGTTGAATTCCACTGTTATAGAGAAGCAGACGTCATGTAAAATGCATCTGAACAAATCCTTTGCTGTGGAAAGGGCAGCGTGGAAGAGAGAGGCAGGAATTTTCCTGTTGGTAACTGAATGCAGGCACGATGTATCATCAGTTTGTGGTGACAGCATATGGCAATCAAGCACTTGATAGTATATTCCTAATTTAAGTGAGCTTTTTCATGTCAGGGTCCAACTACAATACAGACTAAGTACCTTACAATGTTTTGAAAAGATATAGGAAAGTGTGTTGTTTGTATTGTGTGGAAGTAGCTGTGAGTTAAAAAAAAATACTGACAATTGATTCAGGTACTTTCATTTAAGAGGGAATACATTTTAAGTATGTGTACATAATAATCGCAAATCCATTTCTGAAATAATTAAATAGCAGGCGTTTTGTACCGTCAGCCAGTGATTGTAGCACTGTGATTTGATTGTTTCTGGACAGGAAATAGAAATCTTACTCATTGCCAAGCCTAAGGTGAAGTCCAGATCTCACCATAGGCTAATGTTTTATCCCAACTACACGAAGAATACTTCTGCTGAATATTTCTGACCCATTGCCACTCTCTCCTGAAACTTTCTGCTGTTCACCTTTCTTCCGTACAAGACACACAAGCTCTTGTCCTTTGACGGAAAGAACGGTCACCTTTTGTATTGCCACCTAGCCAGACGATTGCTGCCGGCATTCCCAGCACTGATATCCAATCGCTTATTTACCCAGCTCTTCCATAAATGCCTTCTATTTTCTTAATAAATCCGTGTCCGCATTGCACGGCTCATCCTCAACAGCCACATCCCTCTGCAAGTGATTCCCGCCTACTGTAGTTCTGATGGCAGATTTCTTCTGCAGAAGAGTTGGGCAAATCCCTGGCAAGGGTTACTGGTATCTAAAAAAAATAAAGATCACGAGCAGGAGCATGATGAATACAGTCTGTGTATCCATTCCTATCGCTTTTGTTCTTGTCCTTCCTTTTCCGCTCCTTCCTTTCATTTCCTACACCCACTTACCAAATCTTATTTAAATTTAGGCCTCTATCCTGTCAACTAATCCAGTCCCTCTTGGCCCTTGTGCCCACACAGAGCGCTGGGGAATCTGATGAAGCTGCACCTGAGCAAAGGATTTCATTCTCCAGGTCTCCCTCGTAGATTAGTAGGCAAAGGAGATCCCTGTGTGCTCTCAGGGTCAACAGGGCTGTGGACAGGCTGCAGCCTCCCTGCGTTCCCTCCACATTAGTCATCGTAATGAGAGATGAAGTTAAAGAGGTGCTATCATCTTTAAAATGCCATTGAAGAAATGGGCTTCATTCTGTGAGGCTGGCCTGCTCCTGAGCCTCCCTGAAATGTAAAAATAAATCCAACTCAGGCTGTTTATTTTTAAAACGCTCAGAAGCCGGTGTTTGTCTGCCTGTGTGCCAAGCTGAGCCTTTAGGAACTGGAGCAAGGCACATGTCTCCGCTGTGTTTCTGCCCTCCAGGTGAGAGGTCCTGACCATGGTGGAGCTGCTGCCCTGCACTAGGATGCCCCCATCTTTAGGAGGCCCTGGTGGCCACCGCAGGGAAAACTGTAGGAAGGAACCACAGAAAACTGGGCTAGAGGAAAGGAGGAGGATGCTTAGCCCACCCTCTGCCCCGTGGCAGAATCAGCTAGCCCAGGAGAGTTTCTGCCAGTCTGCTCATTTCCTCCCTGCTCCTCGGCAGCTTCAGGAAATCTTGCTTTCCACTTTACTCCATTTGCTGCTCTGGCTTCAGCTTCAGAGATGTCCTCTCCTGGCCAGTCTCTGCACTTACTTCCAGCACCACTGGTGCTCCATAATGAGTGCAGGTGGCCGTGTCTATAATTAAGAAAATTTATAGCCATTTAATGACAGAAGGGCAATTTCACCAGCACACACCCTTAATATAGATGCACTAAACCAGCAAAACTGGGGTTGCTTGCTTGTGCGGCTTACTCTGCTGTGTTTCTGGATGAGTATACATTAATGCGAACGTGCCTCTGTGCTAGCACTGTGCTTTCTCAAGACATTGGGTTTGCGCTCGTGGGACCATACCCACAGTAGCCAGGCTGCCATTCCCACTCAGGCAGCCTCTTCTGGTCTCTCACAGTTTTTCTCCTTCATACCACATCCGTGATCAGAGATACTTTGTACTACAGTGATAAAAGTAGTTAAAATATTCTCATTGTTGCTAGAAGCTCTCTGTTCCCTTGTTCATGGTCCTTCTGATGCTTTGCCCTAGTGCTGCCTGGCTTGCTTTGAACCTAAAGAGTGAAAGGTGGATCCCAGGAGACCTTATTTAGGGAGCCAGAGAATCAGACCCATTGTTCTGGGTGCTCTAGATTAATGCAATAGCAAATCAGAGACCTTGCAGTTGAACCAGGAGATCAGTGGCTCTTGTAAACGCCTTCAAGCTGAGTGTGGGGAAGAAAATAATCACAAGCCCCCTGCAGCACATGAGACAGGAAGGCAACAGGCAAAGGGCAGAAAATATTGTTAAAGGCACGAAATTAGATGGAAAAACTAGATAATTTGTTTGGCTGCAATGTGTGTGTTTAGCTATAACAACTTCTTGCACAAGTAGTGGGGTGGATGGAGTTTCACGTCCTGTAAATGTTTTTTCCACATTTTCTAACCCTCAACATCCTGCATTAACCCCAGACTTTCATGAGTTTTCTTTCCACAAAGTGACAAATGGCTCCAAATAACCCCAGTCTTTCTCTGAGAAGGGCTGGACCAATGCCTGCTGAAAGAATCTCCCAACTGAAATAATTCTGTGGTTCTTTAATGAGCCAGCAGTTTCCACAAAGTTTGCAGGTATTTATTAGTCCAGTCTTCTACCACTTTATCATTTTTTGTTAAGAGTGAGAGACAGGCAGACAGTGCAATAACCTAAGCGCTATTTCCTCAGGAAACTAGGGCAAAATACATAATTACAAAATTTTCAGGGATGTTTGCAATTCATAGGTCTTTGGTTTGACGATCTTTTAAGAAGAGATATAAATCATTTTGCCTTAATAATAAAAGGTGGTAAATCCATTACAACTGAATGCATCCCATAGTTCAAAGCTTTACATGATTTAAAGTATATTTTGGAGCAGTTTTGCAAGGCCACATCTTTCACATGACTTTCACAGGGAGTCAAGACATCTAATTTTGTAGCTATTAAAAAAAAAAGAATCAATGAAGTTTGATTTTCACAATAAAACCAAGCCTGTTTTGCTAAGAAGTTGTATGTTTACATCTAAGCTGCTAGGCGGTGACTCAGTCTCTGTTGACCATCTTTGAAAAGTCCAATGATTCCATTTTCTCATCAAATTTTGTTGGATACAGTACACTCTGAAGTGTTACAGTGACATACGTCCAAAGTAAAAAGGGACTGAAAGGTACTTTACTCGTCCATCTTTTTCTGTACAACTGTAATTGATCAACGAAGGGTAGCTGTAAAAGTGGTGTCTCACTCTGAGTAGAAGGCAGAAGGTGAAGCTGAAAAGTATCTATGCATTTAGGTATACTTGCAACAGCTCTTTTTAAAATAAGTGTATAACTAGTGGAAGATAGGGATTGCCAGTGAGAAAACTGCTGCCTCCTGTGCAGAATGTGTGGTTTTGCTGAAGCACTTGGACCTGCAGAGGTTCTCAAAATGCTTGTGATGTAGTGTTTGAATAATCTGTACATCTCCTTCTCTGTAAGGGAGGTGAGGTGTTTAAGATCACCATATTTACACACAGGCAGCAAAAGACGAAGTGGCTTGTCATGCACCACAGGTCACACAGCAGCTAACTCACTGTCAGTGCCAGAATGTGAGCTGTGGGTATATTAAAGAAGTGAGTTATGTGGTCTGTTTTAGAAAAAAATGATGATTGGTATGTTCTCGCCATCCCTGTATCACACGTCCAAGGAAAGAAGACACAGAGCAGTGGGATAAAAATCAGGTGAATCCTTCAGGCATGGCATAGCAATTGATCACCCTGCTGCAGACTTTGTGTTAAGTCTCTTGACTTTTGACATCAAAAATAAGTATCACCTGTAAGGTATTTGGCCACTTGTCTATCCAACTGTGGAGGAAACCAAAGAATTTCTGTGCCCTTTGCCCAGAGAGTTCTCAAAGACAACAAGAACAGAAACTTTCCAGTTAAGGTACCAGGCTGAGACTTAGGAGATGAGACTTCAGTTCTTGGCTTTGTCACAGACCTCCTCTGTGACACCTCCTCTGCAAAGCACCAGATGGCTGATCCAGGAGACTGCAACACAGAGTTGAGCTGGGTCTTGCTAACTAGAGGAGTTAGTTGTGTATGCATGAATGTAGTTCTCTGCTTGTCTGGTCACAGGAAAGGGTCACAGAAACAGGCAGGTACTGTCTCTATGAAGTAAAATGTTTCCTGATGTTGACTAGGTCTGCCAGGTGTTGGTGCTGCTAAGCAAACAAACTGTTATGCAAACCGTTAAGTTCAAGTGTAAATAAATGTAGAATATAACATGAAAAATCTGAGGACTTCAAAATTTGAGCTATTTCTCCTCCCTGAGATCCCCTCCCTTTGCCTGGCCACACATCAAATCCCCACCTGGATATGGAGTTTAGCTTTTGTGTACCATGAAGCAGATGGCAGCCAGACCATCAGCCTGAGACCTACAGTGCCATCTACCCACTGCAGTTGCCTTATGTCCTTCCTCTACCTTCTTCCTCAGAAGAAAAATCTGCCTCCACAGATCCTTTCCTTCTTTCAAGAGTCCATACTGATGATTACTTCCTCTCTGCCACTGCTTCTTTTTCACCCTGGTGTTCACTTTATCCTGACAGTTTAACAAAGTGAAAACAGGGCAGGGGCAGCACAGGCATAGGTGATGCTGTAGCTACATCGCATCTTCATATTAAAATACTCTGTTACATATTATGGGGTGGATTTGATTTCTTTTCAATGTGTTGTTTACAATCTGGCAGAGTTCAGTACAAATGTAGGAACTGATCCTGCAATTTGATCAGCCCAGGTAAACCCAGTGAAGTCAGTGGAGCCTGCGCGGGTGGATCGGATTCCAGTATTGGAGGTTATTCTTGTAAACTGTTTAACATGCAAACCTCACAAAACCTGCAGTCCGAAAGTGACCAAATAAAACAAGGTAACAAATCTGCTATTGGCATTTTTACTTCAAATGAATGTTACCGTATTGGCTGAATTAATCCGTTTCAGTGTCAGAGAAAATATCCTAGACCGGGAATAAATTAAAAGAAGTGAAACTAATAACAGGAAGAAACCTTTAAAAGATGAGCTTGGGAAGATGCACCTTTTGCTTTGAAATGAATAAAACTAGGTCCTAGAAGACATGAGTCTATCACTTTCAAATGAGAGTCTTGATCCTGCAGGGAGCTCTGTGCAGGCAGATCCAAGGACCAATACAATGTCCTTCAGCGTCTTGAGTTTTGCTTTCAGGTCAGAAATTCCCAGTAAAATAAACAAAAATATTTTTCCTTGGGTTTTTTGTTGTTGGGGTGTGTGTGTGAAAGGAGTATCAGAATTATGAAGCTTCATTGCTCCTACAAGAAGCTGCTGAAGTGAAAACCCTTTGGCTTTTGATAAAGATGTGACTGCTGAATTTTTTCCAGAGTAAGTTGTCTCCTAAGTATTATTAGGAATTTGAGTTGAGTAGGAGGAAGAAGCAGTCTGATTAGGAGCCCCTGCCCTCTGATGTTGAGATGTCATCGCTATTGTCACTGTCATTCTCCTGGTTTTCCTATGCTATCTGCCAGCTAGCAAAGCTGGAGAGGTCAAAGTGCAAGCAAGCCAAAAACCCAGAACAGAATAAAAAAAGATTTCTTCAGCCTTTCATCATAAAACCGATAAGAAACAAATGAGATGCCTTTTTTTTTCTTCTCTTTAAGATACTGTTCAGAGGCATACGTGAACAGGAATGATTGCTACACATATTTGAGCAGAGACTGAGGATTAATTGCTAGAAAACTGCTCCTATATGTGGGGTCTGAGGAGGAGGAGTTTCTCACCACAGCAATGCCAGAATTATGCAGAATGTTGCCGAGAGGAGGAAGATACCAATTAGAGTAACAGAAAGAGCAGGGCTGGGAGCACAGAGATAAACATCTGGAAGGTTCCCTGGGGCAATTGCATTTGAAGACTTAAAAATAGGAAGGATGAATTTAACTGGGATCCTGAAATGGAACTGAAACTGGTAGATTCCACTGTTTGCCAGTGGAATCACATAATTGCACTTCCTCCTATTATCAGCAGTAGTTTACCTTCAGAGGAGTTTAGGAAGGTGGACTTTTAAGAACATAGCAGGAGAACTGACAATAGAGTGTGGGAGGCACAATGAGAGCAGGGATTAACATTTCCACAGTGGTGAAGTCAAAGACAAATGTGGAATCTGACTACCTTTATTTATTCTCAATATTTAGCAATGAATATTAATTATATTTAATACAAACTGGTTTGTTATTTTAATATGGAACTTAAACATTCAGTTGGTGCTAAAATCATAGCTTAAAGCAAACTGCCATCATTTCAGCGTGCCTTGCTTTCTAGGCTTCTGTAGTGGGAGAGAAGTGGCCTTTCACTCAGAGTGCCTTTTGGATGAGCTTGGTTTTTAGCAAGAATAAACCATTTAATTCTTTAGAGAAAACTGGGGGGAAAAGAGACCCTTGGGGCAGTTTTAAATATAATATATTTGAAATGCTTCTGATGCATGGTACAAATGCTAATAGTAGGGTGTGAGGAGGAAAGAAAATGATCTGTTTAATTTTTCAGACATGCTATGCATGGAACCCTTGAATTGATCATTTTTAAAGATAACCTCTTGTCAGAATTCACTTCCTGGTCTGGGATCCTTAGGATAAGATAATTTTCAATAGCTTTTGATCCTGGTTTGATCCTTGATGTCTGCAGTTGCTTCATTAAGCAAAAAGCAGAATTCCTATGATCACCATTTATCCTTTCCACCAAGCATATGTATATTTAATATCCCCTATTGTTTCTTCCTGACTGTACCTGGCAAAGGAAGTCCTTGCAGAATCATCCCTACTTGGCCAATGTTGAAGGCTGTTGCCTGGAGTGATATGATGCATGGAGGAACCTGCTTTGACACATGATTTCCCTGGCTTCTCTGGAGGTTACTTCAGTGTTTTGGCAGTCTTCTGGTTTTGGTACTCATTATACTCCTTGCTTCAATGCTCAGGGTGCATTGATACTTTAAAGAAGTTTTTCTTTCATTGCTTAACACGCAGTATCTTCTACAAAAGCATTTATTTGGTGTTTCTACATGCTTAATGGGATGGCTTTTTCATATTTCTATCCATAGGCCAAATAAACTATCACCATCAAACTGAAGGATTCTGCCAAGGGTTAGTTCACAGACTCATCTGAATGCTTTGGTCATGGCAAGAGAGAGGGATTCTTTATTAATAGGATTTCATGCTTCTGAGTAGCTTCAAGGAAATCAGTCCCAGAGGTCCTCCACAGCAGAAGCTGAAGGAGCAAAAGCCATCTTTCAACACAGACCAAACCCCAGGAGGCTGTAATATTTAAAGATTTTGTCAGGAGCTTTCTAACAAAGGCAAATCCTTTACCTCTGGCCTCAGATCAGAACAAGCAGAAGATTTTGAGTGATGTTCAGCTAGGTTGCAAATCTGGGAAGACCTACAGCTGCAAGTGAAGAACTGACACTCGTATTTGATGATTCTTTGGTGATTTAGTCTATCAGAAGCCAAAGCTTAAAGTACTGACCTTCCCCAGTATACACGGGAAGCAGTACATCCAAGTAGTCAGGCTCCTCATGCCACCAAGTTTTACCTAAACTCTATTACTTCAAGGTAGACTCTTAAGACTTTGTTGTGAGTTCATATGGCACTGGGTATTTTTGAAACCTCCTACAAAAAGCTCTGTTCTAGGGTCCTTATGGGGCCTGCCATTGCTGGCTGACTTGGAACCACTCCTTGTCTGGTTTCTTAAATACTTCATTGGTGATATCAAGTGAATTTCATGCATCAGTCATTTATCTCTTCTTAGATTTTACATGGTAAAGTGCTGCAGAGAACTCAAAGAGGAGATGTGAGCTACTGTGCCATTGCTACCCTGCATCTTATAATGAAGCCATGTTCTAAATTTTTCATTGAAACTAGTTGTAAAGTGCTGCTTGAGCAAACTGATTCCCTTGGAAGGTGTATCTAACTTATTGTCTCGCTTGGTAACAACACAACGGGCAACTCTGTGACCGATACCTTGTCAAATGGCTAAGCTACTCCAGTACATTTTGGTTTTATAACTTTTCTGGCCTGAAGTTTTAAGTTATGTTAAATTGCATTTGATCTGAACAAAGCAGCCTCCACTATTTGTCTCAGGAATAGTTCCATCAAAGGCAACTGCAAGCTAGCTATGTGGACTTTCCATGCATTTACAAAACCATTATGACTTAGATTTGGTCTATAGCAAGAAATCATATTTTAGTGGTCCTATGCTGTGGAAACTGTTTTCAGTATTATAGGAATCAAGCTGTTCAACCCAGTAGAAACTTCACGTGCTGCAGGATAATATTACGTAGCTCTGAGCTTCTTTTGCTGTAGTCTCACATGCATCTTTCAGAGTAAGCAATGCTGTACTGGAGACTGCTCTGAGTTGCCATACTTTTTGTTTTAAATATGCCTTGGCTTCTATATCCATCCCTTTCTCCTACCAATTCCATCCTTACATGGCTTTTCTCATTGTTGTAGCTTCTTTTTGGTCACCTGCTGATACTCCAGAGGTAAGAATCAGGACAGACCTCTGGAGAGGGCCAGCCACTCACTAGAACTGACTTCCCTGAAGAAACTGTTCACCTCTGTGCTATTGTTGGAGAATGTGTGATAAGATACTCATTTTGTAATTTCTGTATTGTTCTGTCAGACTTTCTTCCCATTCCAATCCTCTTTTATTTTTTGTCCTCCTTGGCTGATTTATTTCTCTGGTAAAACATTAACTCCTGGTCCAGCTGGGAGCTGCATGGAGCAGCTGATCCAGCTGTGGAGACCACCAGTTCGTGCTTGGCACTAGTACCAAGCCACCACTATATGGACCCAAACCTCCAGGGTTATAAAGGCTTGCATTTATCTCATTCTGAGTGGTCACGATGTAGGATTGAGTATCTTCACTGAAGTGGGAATCTGAATGTGCTCTCCAAATGCAAAAATTATAGGTCAGTAACTTTCTTTTTCTAGGCAGTTGATATTTCACAATCTATACTGTTTAGGATGTTGCTAGTATAGTGTAAGATCTCATTAGGCATTCACAGCATTAAAGCTTAACCATAACTAGAGAACAAACCAACAACTAGGCAAAACCACGCATACATTAACACAGAAATGGATTATTCTGTGAAACATTTTGTATTTACACAGGTACAGAGAAAAAAGAGCCATCGTTTGTTCTGGGAATTTGAATCAAGGTAAGAGAGACAATATTTTTCAAAAACTTTAGGCTGAGTATGTGAAAAGTCTCTTATTAGTGCTACTTACTAAATCATGGACATATCTTTCAAGGAAAAAGGTGGAAGCCTTAAGGAATTTGAAATAGTAGGAAGCAATCCTGCATTAGCAGATAGGATGGACAGAACTACTGATTACACAGACACTCAGGACTTGAGGAAGGCAATAATTGCCTGAGCCAGCACAGCTATCCCTGGAAGAGGATAAGTCGTGACACCCTCAGGCTCACACACAGCTTTTCAAGGGGGATAACATTACACATACACATTTGCAGACCTGCAAATCTAATGCAATTGATTTCTTCCTCTCCATAACTTGAGAGCTGAAGATTATTCATAGTAGGAATAGTGTTGTTTAAACCTGAGGGTAACTTGATGTTTAAATAGGTTGTTTTTAAGGATACTTCCAACTTGTTACTGATCATCTCTCAATACAACAACTAGGCACTAGTTCCAAAGAAGTAGGAAACTTTTTCCAGTCCAATGTCCTTATTTCCTATGTTCCTGAACAATGTCACACAGTCACGGAAATACTACGATGCAACAGTCAGTATGCTTAAAGATGTCACTACTGTTAGTTACCTCTCCCATCCTGTTGCCTGGTATCACTGCCCTCAAAAGCAAGGACAACTTTTTGTGAATTAGTGCTGGGACTGCTGCAGTTCTGTATTAAGGCCAACCCAGGCCGGAGCGATGATCCTGGTGGTCTTTTCCAGCCATTATGATTCTATGATTCTATGATCTTCCTTCAGTATATTGGATTGACAATGGTAAACTAGGACCTGATTCCCCAGAGGATCAGATGTCTCTGCCTTGGAGAGGAGTAAGGCTGAAGGCAGTGTAACCTCAGACTGCTGATTTTAATCTGCTGTCCCAAGTGTGCTGGAGCTTGGTTAAGCATCAGATAGTGGCAGTGATGGAAAGGTTCTGGGCTACATGACAGGTACTAGAGGCTGGTTAGATTGTTGGTCTGATTTTGCTGGCTCTGGAGAGCTTGAATGTACTGACAAGCTATTTTTGAATCCTGCCAGGCAAAAGCTTGAGGACTGACAATCTAGAAAATTGTGGGACATCCTCAAGCCTCTTCTACCCCAATGGAGGCAACAGAAAAGTAAAGTAGTTATACACACAGCAGCAGGACAGCAGGGGAACATGTGGAGGAGTCACTGCTGGAAGGACTCTATCTGACTTTGAAGGGGTTGCAAGAATAGGCACTGATTTGGGGAATCAGTGGCAGAGGGGAGGGAGCTACAGCTGAGTATGGTGGTGGGAAGATGCAGGAGTGGAAGCCCAGGCTTACCCACTGCCTGAGGGGAAAGCAATTTCCAAGGGAAGGTGGAAGTCCTGGCAGGGAGGGGTGAAATAGCACAGGTGGGGCTCTGAGAGCGGGGAAGCCCAGGCATGTACCAGGTCCTGTGCCAAGGTGCAGCTCTGAAGAGGGATGCAGTCGTTTGGTGTGCACATCCTTTTGCAGTATGTCACTGCATTCCTGCTCGTGGTTTTCTGCCTGATAGCCAGTGTGGTCTGAAGCCCTGCAAGGAAACTGCTGTTTCACAGGGAGACATGCAAACACATGTTCCTTGTGCAATGCCTATGCTCCCACACTCACCCTCTCTTCTTTCTCTGTCACATGCAAGTCAGGTTCATTACTTTTCCTTCCCCGTTATTTTGGGAAAAAAAACATTGTTTTGGGAAAAAAAAAAAAGCACCACTTTATAGTTGTCAGGGAGGCCAGACCTTTCCAAAGCTTAATTCTTCAGAGCATTTTGAAAATTCCCACCAGAAAACTTCCTATGAGGAAACTGGAGGGACCCAAGGCTGGTTCAGGTGTAATTTCTGGCCAAGGAAGACAAAATAGCAATAACCTGTGTGAAGGAGAAAGGCCTCTTGGTCCTCATGTTGTTGTTCTTCCTGTTCTTCTGGCTCTCACAGCTCTCTGCCGGTTCCTGCCCAGAGGAGCTTCCTCATTCTTTCCCTGTTAGTTTTGAATCCACCTCTTTCCATTTCCAAAAGACTGAACGTGAAGTGGATCAAGCAATGCAATAAATCTCGTGTTTCCTAATGCCTCGCAAATACTGCCAGAGCCCGTGTGACAATCCCCAGGACAGAGGATCACTCTGGGAACACCAGCCTGCACCAGAGGGGAGCAGGAGATGGCCAGACCCAGCAGCAGCAAGGCTGACAGAGTGAGCTCTCTCTTTTCTTTGGGCTAAGGGAATTAAGTCTTTCTACAAATCTTTATGTAGAAAATCTTACTTTTGTTTTCCTAGATTGATGGTGTGTCATTCTTCCTGCTTTATTTATGGAGAGATTATTTGGCCATATGACAAACTAACACAACAACCAATTACACACATATTGTAGTAATTGGGAGTTTGTGTACAAAAAATTACCGCAGAAATTGTAAGAAATGGGCTCATCTCTATGAAACAGAGGAAGACAGAGGAAGACTGACTATTGGAGCAGGAAGAGTGTAGACCATGTCTTGCCATAGAGGTCTGTCATTTTGCTTTGCATTTGCAGACATAGACATTCTTCTTCAAGAAACACATTTGGTGACATTTTTAAAAAATCTGCAGTTTATTAGATGCTCACGTATGGCATTTATTGTGTCAAACAATGACACAAATACTCCTTGTGGGAGGCATTTGTTGCTAAATGTTTTTACTATGCAAGAGACACTTGAATAGGGATGTTACAAATGGAAGGTGTTTGTGTGGTTTTTTGCAGCCAGCAGCCTGGTTGTAGCCTCTGCTGCTTGGGATAGTTCCTTAACCCTTACACTGAAAAGAAAAAAGTTTAGCTATTGCAGAGGTCCCATAGGAACTGCTCCCAGGAAAAAAGAGGCTTCAAATATCAATGGCTTCCCTGTCAGGAAATTTTAATCTTTCCTTGAAGGGCTGGATGGCCTTAATGGTTGAATGCAGGATGCAGAAAATTAGGCTAAGAAAGTGAAAGAAGCACAAAAGTATAAAAGTAACCTGTAGGCAATCTCAATTTGTCCCAGGGAAATTTTGCAACAGAAAGGCAAAATGGTTCTGCAATGTATCTGGAATTCAGCTACTTCAAGAAGAGAGGAAATTGGAGAACAAGGGAAAGAAAATGAAGAGTTCTGTGATATCTGTTCCAGCAGGTCAGCATCAAAATAACAATTCTAAGTCTAATTTTTCTCTATGGATTTAAAGTCACCATTGTACACCAATGTCTATGTTTAGCCTGCATCCAGGGCCAAACCACAGCAGCTGTTCTATCACCCGACAACCCCTCCCCAGCCGAGAAGTGGGGTGAGGAAAAGCAGAGGGTTGAAATGAGAACAGATTTAATGAAATAACAAAATGAATGTTAATACCAATGCCAATATGAAGTATACAAAGTAATACTCAGCTCAGTGAACATATGGCAGTCAGAATAAATGGGAAAGCTGTCCTTGGGAGCAGAATGGTGTGTGAGCCCCTCCAGGGATGAGGAGGAGAAGAAAGAGGAGAAGCAGGACCAGGAGGAGCCCCCATCCTCAGCAAACTTCCCCCTTTATAATGAACATGATGTTTTGGATCTGGGATACGCCTGTAGCTCGGGGCAGCTGCACTGGCTGACTCCAAACTGCTAACGGACACAGACCATGGCTGGACTGGGATTCTGTCCCAGCAAAACCAGGACAACCAATCAGGACAATGTATCTGTATAACTCCTCTATTACTGTCAATAATGTTCAGGAAGGCAGTTGTTATAGTCACCAAAGGTATAAATATAAAATTAAGGTTAAAAGAAAATACCAAAAACTGATAAAGGGAACTGAAAAAATTACTTCAGCATATCCTCTGAATATTCTGGTCTTTCACAGGGAGCGCAGCCTGGAGCAACTCCCAAAGAGGAGAACAGAGGACAGCAGTGAGTGAACTCCCCTCCCAGGGAGCTACAGGGTAGTCCGATAACAAAATTACGAAGATAACATAGTTAACATGCTATAGGCTTTGCAAGCTAAATCCTCAACTGCTGTAAAACTGAACAGTTCAATGCAGTCAATACCTGTACGTCAGTTCAGTCCACTGGAGGATTCAGGGCTGTTACGCGCCGCAGAATATGCATCTTGCAAATCTCAGGTGACACCACATTCCTGGAAAAGCACAATAAAGGGGAAAACAAAGTGCCATAAACCACAGATGTGTCGAGCCACCAGTGTCAGGTGACTTTCCATGTAGCCTTTACGATGGCCATAAAGCAAGGCCTGCGTTGCCAGCCGTGCTGCGCGCTCGGAAGAAATACAGACATCTTTACTGCAAAGCTAGTCCTGGCCACTCGTCCTTTCGTTATATTTTCCATACTTGCAAATGATCTGTTCACTGAGAGCTTTAAAAGGGTGAGTTATGCGAGGGCTGATGGAGACGCAAGCTGTTGGGGATATTATTTAGGTGGTTTGAGGACAGGGCGTGCCCATGTGTGCAGTGCTTGGGATGGACCAGGAGTACCAGGAAGGGCTGTCTGCATTCTGCCACCGCGCACGCTCGGCACAGCTGGAGAACAGCCACGGGAAGTCCGTTAGGAAAAAGATTGCCGTTTAGCTTATAAAAGCAAAGACAATCTCCAAGTTAGACATGTGGCATTACTTGTGATTGGCTGGGACAAAGCTCAGGCATGCCGACCTGCTGTAACGGTGAGGAAGTGCCCTCCGCGTTTGTCCCCTGCATGTCTGTGCTGGGGTCAGGCTGTGCCCTACACAGTTTTTTTGTGGTTTTTTTGGTTTTGTTTGTTTGTTTGTTTTTTTCAGTCAGAAAGCAAGAAGATTAGCTCCCAAATAAATAAATCCAGAGTGCTCCATGTGTCACTCTATTAGAATGCTGCACAGGAAAGAAACACACTATGTCTCCCCAAGCAAAAAAGCTGCAAGAAGAGCACAACTGTGCTATCAGACATCAGAGAATCTGCATGGGAGAACGTGCAGAAACCAAGTTTCATTGTTTCTGCTGTTTATAGAGCATTGTTTATAAGCAACATTTCTTCCTTTTGTAGGGTCCTTAGCCCTAATTGACAATATTTTAACAAGATTCTTGTCTGTCTTCCCTTATTTCTCAATGGGTTGCCATGCTGAGAGCGCAAAGGAAGCAGCCTCCTCAGTTCCCTTCCCTCCTTCTCCCCTGGGGATCTCTCCCTCCCCAAATTGCAGGCAGATTGAGACGTCTGGCATCCAGAGAAGTGGGAAAACAAACAACTCTCTCATAGTCCCAGTTCCACTTTTTGCCTCCTCTTTGAGAGCAGCTTGGCTGAGTGCGCTGGCTGTGAGTACACAGGCAACGAGCTGTTGCACCGCTGGGCTCGGATGGATGGGCCGTCACTTCAGCGTGCCACCGTGAATTTTGTCCCTGTGCTAGCATGAAGAGACACATGCTTTTATCATCTCTTTCTGGCCCATGGTCAGACTTCTGAAAATCTGTCTGCCTTAACTGTATTACTTTTTTTTTCCTCCTATTCTATGGGCTGCAGCATTGTGAATTAAACATCTGTAAAAAAAGGCCACCGACATTTTTTGCAGCTTTCAATGGTTCAGATCAGGCGAGCAATCAAAGGGCAAGGCAGAGGCATGTCTTTTCATTGCCTGTTATAAACAATCAAACTCAGACTTTGCACCACGTAGAAGGCTGCATTATAAACAAGCACGGCTGCTATCATATTACCGACCTGAGGCTGATTTATATAAACTGCCTTCTGAGCTCTGATTAGGCTTAAAAAAACACGTGCCTTATAGGCAGACCAGATTGCTGGAATAAAATTTTCAATAACACTTCTAATTATTCGGGTGCCTACTAGTAGGAAATTTCTGGTTCAGGGAAGTTGCATGCAGTTTCTTAAGTGTTTTAGGAGGAAGGTAGTTAAGCAAATGAAGAAGGGCTGCTTTTTGTCTTTGAAGAGGTTGTATCTCTATTTTATACATGCTGTATATTCAGGAGCCATAACTTTGGTTCGGTAAATTGCTGGAGGGACAAATAAATGTACTGTAATGTTAAGGTAGCATGCAAAGGGCTGCACCAGGTCTTTTAAATTTATTCTATGGAAGGAGTATGTACAGCTAGTGAAATCCAAAGGGTTTTCAGGAATATGTTCAGAGGTCACGTTCAGGGCTACTTTGAGTGAACCTGCATGGCTCATACTTAACTGTAAAAAGACTTTCTCCTAAAGCATATCATAAAAAGAGCACAATTCCTTCCACTCAGCAATTCAGAAATCACACAAGTCCTTGATTGTAGACTTGTGTTCTGCTCCCACGATATAAATCCCTCCTCCCTCAAAGATTTTTGAGACAAAGCCTCCCTCCGTATTTAAGTGAAGAGCCAGATATACCTATGGCTGAGAATGCATTAACTCATGCCTGTTCAAATGTCAGTGATGCTGGGGACACAGGAATTCAACACTGTAGTGGAGGCTTAGCTGCTTAGGAAAGCACTGCAAGCAAGTAGGAAACAGCTGCCTGAAAACAAACTCCAAAAGGTGCAATTTAGTGATGCGGGTCAAACCCTGCATTACTAGAAAAGTAGTACAAATGTGCTAACCTTTATCAGTCAGAAGTCCCCGCTGTCCTGGATTCCCATGCAATTGAAAGCAGAGTCATCCGCAACAATGGGAGCTTTATTTATCCTGCACAATTGCTGCCAAAGCAGTCCTGGGACTTCCATGAGACTGCTATGAATATGTTTGGAGCGGGATGAATCTGGCAGAGCGCTGCGAAACTGCTGTATCACCAGTCTCAGGTCTGCTGGCTGGCTGCACTGACTGGCAATATTTGTGGAAAGTTGCTAAGGAAATTTTGAAGCTTTTAGGAGACTGAAATGGCCCTGTTCAACCTGCCCGCCCTGTTAAGAGACTCATGATTGCTCTACCCTCTAGAGGCAGTGGAGAGGATGTAATTGCTGCTGTTATGACAGCTGATGGAGATTTAGAGTAGGGACTGTGATCTGTGCCTGGCCCTGCATCCCGCACACACTCACAGCTCCCACTCTGATGGTGGGAATTTGAGGAGTAATGAATAAAGAAATGAATCAAGAATAAAATGAGCATAATTTTGCATTATCTTTCCAACAGCTTCCTGGACAGCATTATGAGGTGGTTTGTTCTTTTCTTGGAAGTAGGTGTGTACCTGAGGAACAAGAATTTACGTCTTTCCTTTGCCAGGGACATTGAGCACTTTTCGATGTGCCGCACGGTGCTTGTCAGCTGCGGCAGGAGAGAAATCTGTGGCCTTCTGAGTGTCCTACTGAACTGGTCGTAATCCTGTTAGTCTGCCTAATACGACCTACTTCCCAGGACTAAGAGTCATCCTGCTTTCATAGGAGATGATAATGAAACTAAATCTGCTTTCCAGCATGTAGGGCTCCTGAAAGAAGAGTAATTTGTTGACAAGTCTGGAGTTCATACTAGAGGCAGCAGAACAGATAAGTCCCAACCAGAAAGCAGGCTCAGCAGGTTAGAAGACTTTTGACTGAACATTATTACCAAGCTTGTAGGGCTTAGGAAGCAGTGAGAATTTGGGAACATGTTGTGCTGATTCAGCCATCATCATTTTATGCTGCCATCAGTTGCCTGATCACACAGGCCAATGCTGAACTCGGCAACATCCCCTTGGAAGTCTTCTTTCAGACA